>JAUYWH010000006.1:15410665-15440073 GCA_034779795.1 Ctenopoma multispine | reverse complement strand
CAATAGCCCACTTAGAAATCCCCTTACTGATAAAAATGCTGATGTGTCAAATACTTATTTCCCCTGCTGTATGTGTGAGTGATACCTTCTCTCCTCTAGACTTGGAGTCCTCCTTCTCTCTCTTCCTCATAGCGGTGATAAATTCCACAAAGATAGCCTCCCTGTCCTTCATCTTCTCTATGGTCTTAAATCTCGGGTCTCGACCATGCTTCACTGCAAATTCACTAAACGTTGTTCTGTAAATATTTATTAAATAGCACAATGATCAGTTAATTCAATCAGCCATTTTACAAACTCTTTTCTCTTCAGCACAAAAGGAAAAAATATATACACACACAACAAAAATTACTGATTAATTACAAATGAACATTAATAATTTCATTAAAAACTAACAAGCAAATGAATACTGGCAATCACAGACTCTTGGGTGGAACGACTGGTTGCTCCCTTTACCTGGGTGTCAGCTTCCCCTCCTCCATCATCCTCCTAAACTCGTCTTTGGCCTGCATCAGCTTATTCTTCTTCTCCTTCCTCTCCTCTTCCGCTCGCGTCTTCACATACTGATCAAACACCTGAAGTAGACATAATCGTGACAACGGCAGGACTTAAAAAAGTGGCCAGCACATGGTTCAATACTGTCAGACAGTACGACTGACTGATGAAGAAGAGGAGGCGCACACAAAAAGGAGAAAGAAACTCCACCTGTTTTCTCTCTTTTGGGTTGAGCAGAAGGTAACGTGGGTCAAACACAATCTTATGAAGCTCTTTATCCCATGTTGAGAAGGCAGACACCTACATGAAGAGACAACACCAGGATTAGACAGACAACTAGGTTTTAAATATGCACAGCTACAGTTCAAACTTTCTACATATAGAAAACAAGCTAATGTAAAATGTCACAATTTCTCTTTACCAACAAGCAACAACAATTAAAAAAAATGAGAGTAATAGTAACGTTCAGAAAAGCACCAATGTTTTTCTGGCTCTCTCATCATGTGGTGGGGTGTCCTCCAACAATTACTGAAAAAATCTATACTAAAATATTTACATTAGTAACTCGTAAAATTGGTGTTACCCCTCTCTCCAGCAGCATGTCTTTGAACTGCGTCATCCTGGCCTCCAGTGGCACAATAGCCCGTTCTCTAGCTGCTCTGAGCTCTGCCTCCATTGCTGCTTCCTTCTCTGAGTCTGCCTCTTTCACTTCCTCCTTCCTGTGCGGTGGTGAGACGAGGCAGGTAGAAAAAGGAAACCAAAAGGAACAGAAAGTTAAGTAGGAGAGTTCAGGTAAATTTTACAGTACTAGACCATTAAGTAATGGGAGACTTACTTCCTCTTTTTGGCTTTGGTTGGTTCTTCATCTTGGTTTTCTTCAACAGCAATGGGTATTTCTGTCTCCTCCTTGTTCACAACTTTATATAAACACAGAAACAAAATTAATTCTACAGATTATGAAGTGATATTGCACTTCAATGATTTCTTCATATAACTTTTTTGAGCCTTTGAACAAGATGTTAATTAAAATGATCAATGCTAACAGCCATGCACAAAAAGTACTGTGTTAAATGTCATTGCTATAACTGCACAATAGCATGTCCACACCTGTCTTCTTGACATCCTCCAGGCCTCTCTTGTGCGGTGGCTCCTGAATATGCTTGTCAACATCAGCTCGACCAACCAGCTCTTCAGGTCGGTCCCACATGGACAGTCGAGTTGTCGGGTTGTAGAAAAACACACGATCATCACCCGTCCACACCACACACCTGATATAAAGTGGTTAACACAGAAGGTCAAAGATTTGAAGGGAAATAAGGATGTTACACTTACAGTCATGGCCAAAATGGCACGGGGACACATTTTGTGTTTCCTAAACTTTGCTGCTTTAGTTTTTTTAAGATTTTTTCTACTTTCTTCTACTACTGGCAAATAAATCTAATTCATGTCAATATTTACAATGTTTACCCTTCTTCTACAGTGCTTGAAGTTGATCACAATTTATGGGCTCCTGTTTGTCGACCTGCTTTGGATTCACAATCTCAGAGTCATCATTTCTAAGCCACTTCATTATCACAATGTGCTCCATAATGCTGAAAAATGCAGTTTCTCACCAGTCCGGAGAAGTTATTCTTCCTCCAAAGATCAATCTTCCTGACATCCCAAACTGTTCAAAGGGCGCTTCATCAGAAAAACTATCTTTGCACTAGTCTCCTGAATTTCAAACCTTGTACAGTATAATCGATCCTCAAAAAGGTGGACGACAAGGAGAAGCCCACAAGTTGCGATCAACTTCAGGCACTGGAACTGATCACCATCAGTCAGGATTTGTCCCACAGGCTGATATCCAGCAGATTAAATTGCAGCAGTTATGAAGATGAGTCAACACTGGAATTATTGACTCTTTGCATAAATCTTATTTTACAATAAAAGTCTTTGAAACTTATAAAGTGATTATAATTATTCTTGAATATGCCACAGAAGCAAACAAAAAACTGAAGCATAAAAGTTTGTCACTAGCAATACTTTGTAGTGTGCATACCATGGCGTGCCAGGGATAGGGTTAGTGGCTATAGGCCTGGCTTTCTGAGCGGCTTTTTCCTCCTCTGTCATCTCTTCTTCTTTAGGCTCCTTGATAAAGAGACAGAAAAAATGATACCGATACTGAGCTCCAGCAATGTAAAGAAATTTATATATAAACACAAAGTATGAAGTTGATATAGATTGGGATTATACTGAAGGGACAACAGTTTCTTTAGGCTGTATTTGTTCTCATTTTGGAAAATTGGCACCGTAAAAAATATGAATAAGCAGCTTAAGTTTGCAGCTAACTATACAGACAAGTGTTGGTGCATTACCTTCATAATAAAGAAAGCTTCAGTCCTAAAATTATAAGGAGAATTTTCAAGATCTCCAAGGAGATACCTGAGATAATACTTAAATACTCAGTTTTCTTTTGCATTTGTTCCTGCTACAACATTAGTGCAGACGATGCCTGTGTCTTGTGGAGATTGGCAGAGTGAATAGCATCGACTCCGCAGTATAAAATGCTGCATTTCTTTTCACTCAAACGTGGTTGTACAGCAACATTCTGAACACGACTTTTTGGACTTGACAAGTTAACTTATTGCCAAGCCAATTGAACTGTGTTTATAGATCAACAAGAAATTGTGCACAAATGCTTTGGCTGTGTATGTGTGCTGCATGTTTAGGCTGCTGAGAAGGAGAATACACTGTACTTGTACACTGTAATTCAAGTTGTTGCTGCTAACATAACTCTCATAGCTCTTAATCCTAAAACATAGTGTTTGTTTAGGTTTTGTCCTAATCCTGAATGTCTACGCTCCACTGTGATCCATGATGTCACTGTCTCTACAGTATGTCATGCATATGTGTTGAAAAGACAATAAACACAGGTGCATTATGTCTGTGTGTTCACTCCACGCTTTGGGTTTGGGTTTAAGTACTTAAGTGCCACCATGATACTATAAAATAACTTTCTGTTATTGCAGGAAGATAGGGATTTGATTTAGAAAAGAAGTTATAATCATGTCATAGCATATAATAAGCCATATTTAAATTTGAGAAATTGAGAACAAGAACTGTTTAAGAGTTTCTACTGTTCACATACCTCTTTTTCATTATTAGTGTTTTCTGTTTTATTCTCCTCATCTTCCATCTCCATTGCCTCCGCTTCCAGGGTGAGCCGCTCCTTGGCTTTTTCTGCTTCTTTTTCTGAGCACAGGGAGAAGACACACACACACACAGTAACAAAATGTTTAGTGTTTGTAATCAATACCTGCAGCGTATAACTGCTAATTATCAATCATACCTGGACATGAACTCTGCGGGGTACATAGGTTAAATTTAGGACTTTTGATAATACCTGCAGGACATCAGCGCCTGTTAGAATGTCTTTGATATCTATATACTGATATTTATTAGGATATCTCCAGACTGGCTGTGATTCCTCGCTTACAATCTAATTTTAACACTAAAAGGCTTGGTGAAAAAGACCAGCCCAAGCCTGGCAATCATACTCATCAGTTTTGTTTAAAACACTACAAGCAGAGTGGATTACAGGCAATGATTTCAGTGTGTCAGGGCTTCAAGAGCCTGTGTGTGTAGAGTATTAAGCAGTACCCACCTTTCTCCACCAGTGCCTGTGGTTTCTCCCAGGTGGACTCCAGTGTTCGGTTGTTGTAGTAGTATGTTTTCCCATCAGGTGTTTTGTACTCTGACCACTCAGGGAGATGCAATGATCCAGCCATGGAAGAAGGAGCTGCTGACAGAGCCAGCTGGGGGTGCATCATGGAAACTAAAGGCGGGCCCATACCAGGAAGCATACCTGCCATCAGTCAGAGACGAAAGAGACAGACCATGATCGACTGAGAGTGACCTTTCAGTCTGAACCCTAACAGTAGTTTCAATGGATAACAGGTATTAGTTTATACATCAACTTATGAAGTGTCATTTTTCAGGTTGCGCATTCTTTTTGGTACAATCAGTACCATATTTGAGCAAAACCAGAGGAAAGACAGTGAACAGAACAAAATGATTCACTACAACTATTCCTGTAAACTGATTTCTGGTGATCTAGAGAAACGGATTATTAGATGAGTCAGTGCATAAAAAAATAGGAATATAATTTAGTAATGTCTGAACATAAGCAACAACAAACAAGCCACATACACACACACAATAAAAGCAGTGACCACACACACAACCATGCCACAAAAGACAACCACACGACCACAATATGAAACCCTAACTGCTTCATACAAACTAAAAAACTACAACACAACAGCAGCTGGCTTTAATGGGACTCTCCTAACAAACATGGTGTTATTCTGAAGGTGTCTACAGTCACTAATCACACACCTAACATTCAACAACTTGGCCCAGTCTAACAATTTAGATGCCAATTTTCAAGTGTACCCCCATTTACCAGTCACAGTAGACACTTAAAATCATTTAGCCTTAAACTGTACCTACCAGTTCCTGAGGACAACACACAAGCAAAGTGCATTAATCAGTTCACCCACCAAGGAATATGTAATATTTTTAACTTTCTTAATATTCCTTAAACAAGGAATTCTGGTTAGTGAAGTTTAACACATTGTCCAGTACAAAAACTATTTTGTTGATGAAATGTTGTATGTGGTGTAATGTGAAGACTTTAATTATAATGTAAATGAAGCTGCACATTGTTTTTTTGGTGTAATGGATGAATTTCACCACTATACACCAAAATATATGTTCACAGCATGGTTCAAAACCATGCCACTATTTAAGAGTTTCCATATACCGTTGCTTTACAAAGTCGTCAGACCTTCAACTCCTGCACACTTTATGTTTTTTAATTAAATGTTTAACGGATAACATTTTTGCCCATCAACACTCAGTAATCCACAATGACAAAGTAATGTCTTTAGAAATGTTTGCAAATGGTCTAAAAAAAAAAAATGCACTTTAAGGTTAGCTTAATTTTTAGTGAACTTTGGGGCCACTACTGTACTGCTCTAAGTTGTGTGTTTAGGAGGTGTGGGTATTTGATGTTAAATACAATTAAAAACAAACAGGTTTGAGATACTGCATTAAAAATTCAGGTCACAAAGTAGAAACATAATGCAAAGAAAGCGAGTGCACTTGTGATTTCCTATAGGGAAAAGGAGACAACATCAGAGAGAAGACATTTTAATTAATCTAGTTGGCAATGTGAATTTGAGTTTGTACAATGTACCCAAAAGGCGACTCTCGGTCTCACGAAGTGTGGAAAGAGAGGAATGAATGGACATGGACAAAAATTCCAGGAGTTTAAAAAGGAAAGGAGTTAAAATCACTATTATCCCCCCTGCCCTGAATCCAACAGATAACCTTTGGAGTATTTTTTTAAAGCTGAAAGAAGAAGAACAAATCCGACAGACAGATCAGCTGAAAAGAGTCAAAAAATTTGTCCAGACCTTTGTTATATTTGGTTATTAAATATGGACATGTCATTTTAGTTAACTTCTTAGTGCTTGATATTGACCATGGGGTGCCAATTCAGCGTGGCACGGGTGGAGAATTAAGTTTGCACAATTAAAGCAAATTGTTTTAACCACCAGTGTCAAAGAAAAGCTAATGTTTTTTGTGAAATTATCTGAAAACCTATTTTCACTTTGTCATTGTGGGTTTGTCAGTACAGGTTAATGACAAAATGAGAATCTGATCTATTTAAACTAAATTTACAACACAGTAACATGTGCAAAACATGAAGGCGCCTGAATACTTTCTGAAGCCACTGTATACCAGATGACTCGTGTAGACATTCACTACCATGCCAACTACTGTAGATCTGAGAGGCGAGCGGCTGGGTGTTTACCGTTGGCGCTGGGGCCTGCCTTTACACAGGGTGCACCTACTATCTGCATCATTGCTACACCTGCAAGAACAACGGACAAGCAAGCATCTGGTTGAACACAGCAAGACACTGGACATCAGCTATGATGGTGTGTTAGGGTTTGTGGCCCCACTCAGACAAACACTTATTCTGAAATGTGCATAGCTGTTGTGTTACAACAGTTTGTGTCTGTAGGACTTTATGTGCATAAAATATATCTACAGTGCATGGTGTACACTGCGTTTATAGTCTCTACTAAACTTGTAGAGTAAAAATCAGGAGATATTTAGTCTGAAATTTAGCAGGTGAATAAGCATCAGCCCTAGACCTAACCCAGTTTGGTTGTAATTCTGATTATGCTAAACACTCGCTTCCACAAAGAACACACTAAAGTAAAAACGTAACTACCAAAATAAGCCTTTTCATTTAAAATATGCCTAACTATAGGACAGAGATTAAAAAAAGGAGCAAACAAAGACATAACAGATGATAAGAGCAACAGTTAAGGCTTTTAAAGCAAACAGAGAACTGACAGAAGCAGTTACATTAGCTTACATCTATATTTTACATTTAGCCACTGCATTAAAGACTTGTTATGTGACTAATGTTGTCTGACCTGTACAAAGGTATCCATTAGCAGAAGATATCTTGTTGGAAGTTTTTTAGATAGAGTAAATCATAATCCTGTGCACAGCTGTATGTACGTTCATCTAACACAGTGCCAAGATAAAGCAGGAAATTTGCCCCCCCAAAAATCATCCAGTAGTAAGAATTCAAGCACAAACTCATGTGTATTGGGCTACTTACTAATATATGAATTTATCTTTTAAAGACATTTGTGAGGGATTTTCACTATAGCCACAAAATAATCCTACAATCCTTCAGTGCTTCTATAACAGCGAGAGCAAGCAACTTATCAGAAATAAACCAATAAAGCTGAATCAGCTTCAACTGGGACTCACACATATGATCAAAAAGCTGCACTTTATAGAGTCCAGCTGTCATGACACTGCAGCAGAACTAGCACGCCGAGTTAGACAAAGAGCAGTAGTGTACAGTAACAGCGTGCTTTATTTTGTCCATGAGTAATATGTTAAAATGTACCCACTTCTGCACCAGTACCGATCTTTATGATAGTTTTATGACATCTCGATGTTCTAGATTTAAATTTACTAAAACTAAAACCCAAAATTATTTATTCTTAGATTCTTAGACTACTTTACAGTGGAAACCATGCAGTAGAAATGAAAAGGCTATGAGTGTAAAAATGCTGTTGCTGCCAAAATGCTTGTTGTCTCTATTTAGCCACCTGGGCAGCAAATCTACCATCATTCACTGTATAGCTGGTGAGCAAAGTGATAGCAGCTAAATACTGTGGCATTTAATTTTTTGTTTCCAGTTTAGTTTCCAGTTCCTAAGTTCTTACCTGGTAGAGGAATGTGCATGCCTGGCAAAGGCACCCTGAAGGGTGGCACCATGACCGGGGGGAAGGCAGGTATGGCCGCGGTGGGCTGGGCCACAGTGTGCGGCAGAGCTGCAGGCAGCAGTGGCACAGTCTGCACTGCCGTTACAGGTGATGGCACCGTCGAAACAGTCACCACAGTGACTGGAGACACAGCAACAGTTGAGGTAACCGTGGCAACAGGGGTCAGGTCTGCTACAACTGTGGCTTTTGGGAATAAACAGGAAAAAGAATATTTTTTTTGTTGCTTCTGTAAGTGTGTGTGTGTGTGTGTGTGTGTGTGTGTGTGTGTGTGCGCGCGCATGTGTATATGCTTGAACTTGAACACTGTACTCACCTGCAATAGTCACAGAAGGGGAGGGAGAGGTGGTGGAGTCTTGACTGGAGGTCATTGTGCGAGAGGGGGTTGTGGATACAGCCTGAGTAGGGGAAGCTGCTGCCGCCGTGCTGGCTGTAGTGTTGATGCTACTTGAGCTGGCAGCTGCACTCACACCCACACTTGCACCCGTTCCAGAAGGCCCAGCCCCTGCTACAAGAAGAGGGTTGAGTTCAGACTGCTGGATGATCTTCACACCATCTGGTTTACTCCACGATGACTCTCTGGTCCTGGCGTTGTAATAATACGTCTGTAGAATGAATAATTTAAAAGAAAATAAATGTGTAATCAACCAATTAGCCCCATTAGATTTCTGCTATAATACTTCCCACTTAGGCTGTTTTGACATCCACTCACAATACTGATGCTACCTGCAAGAGGTTTTTATAAACCCAGACTTCAGTATGTGCGATATTGTCTTTTTTACCAATATCCGATATACCGATATTGTCTAACTTTTTACTTCCGATACCGATACATGCAAAATTAAAAATGAAATCATTTTAGGTAACTAACATCACATGTCTCGCATATTTCACGCATACTTAAACTTTAAACATTATTGCAAGCTGTGCCAAACAAACTAAAAATATCTCAAAAACTCTACCTCAGATTTGTCATATTTTGACATTTTAAGAGAGAGGAGAAGTAGCTGAAGAGTGCGATGTACAATATGTGCATGGTATGTAAAAGTTGTGTCGTTAAAAGTGTGGTGCCTTTTGGTCAAAGACAGATTAAGTTACATAAATAAGGTGATAAATAAGTTAATAGTTAATAAATAGTGTAAGTAAATTCATGCTAAAAACGATGTTTTGGTTTTGAAATCTGATTCGAGTAAGACATCTGTACAACAAATGATCTACGTTGTGGTATTATTTTAAGAGACAAAACGGCTCATGTACGCGCTAAATGTGCCTACATGCTTGTTCCTTGGGGAACTTTCGTCTTTGTGAGTAATAATGTGTTCAGAAAGCAGTCGGATATGTGTTGGAAATACTTTTTGGTTGATAAAACGTGGAACCAATGTAATGTAATGCGCATGTGTTTAAACTAGGCTAATCATTAAGTGTGGCATTAAGACGTGTGTATTAGCTAGTCATTTATTTACCCTTCTCTGTATATTTCAGTTACAAAATATAAAAGATCAGTAAAATCCAGAAAAGCAAGCCTTGTGTGAAGAATCTTTTATTTTGTTCGCTGGCTGTCTAGTGAATATTTTATTGATAGCTTCACATAGTCACAACAGCACAAGAGTAAAAACCGATACCGATATTACATTTAAATGCCAATATCGGCCGATATTATCGGTAGGCCAATATTATCGGACTTCCCTACTTATTATTATTTAAATTACTTTTTAAAGAACTTGAAAAATCCTTTATTCATCCTCTGTTTTAAAAGACCTATAACTTGCAGCTTACCTTTCCCTCTGGTGTCTTGTTCTCTACCCAGATCTCCTCTGCAGGGTTGAGTGCAGGAGTTCCAGATGAAGGAACAGGGGGCATTCCAGGTGGAAACAGCATCCCTGGAGGAGGTGGCAGGTTACCAATGGGAGGAGGAAGGAATGGAGGTCTCTGCAGCAAAAGACAGACACAGCAATGTTTCAAAATAAAGTAATGGCTATGAAACTACTGTCCAAAAGAAAAGAGCCCAGCTTTCAACAAAATCATGCACCATACTCCCTTGGTATAGAAGTGGCTGGTCAGACAAGGCTTGATTTATGCTTCTGCGTTGAATCTATGCAGGGGCTATTAAGTAGCCATAAGTAGTTTACACTGTTGTGAGCATTTACCTATATATATATATATGTGCGTTGGTTTATCTGCATCGCTCTGCAAATAAACAGCCATAATGCTAATTGGCAATAGTGTTTCTATGCCGCTGTAATGTCATTGTGTTAAATTATTTTAGTGTACTATAAACAATGGAGACTGAAATTAAGCGAATCATGGCAAACATATGATAAACACCAATTACTTTTACTGAGATTACTGCAATGCAGAAAAAAGAGAAGGCAGAGGACTTGGTCAGTGAGACCTTTGCAATACTATCGAGTGAACAAATCACGGTTGTTGTGGTCCACCAAGTCCACCAACACTTATTGTACTGATATTATGTAAATAACCACTGCAATAAAAAATCAGTTTAAAAGGTCAAATAACACCTTTGACTCCAGTACCTTTCATATAGATGACATTTTCTATCTCTTATATTCTGTTTCTCAAATGTTGTAATAGTGCTAAAGTTAACACAGCTCTACCCTATACTTACAATAAGAAAAACCTGCTCATCACATATTAGGACATACTCACCTGTAGGTGGGGAGGTCCGATGGGTGGTGGCAGGCCTCCTGGTGGAGGGATGGGTGGCATGTTAGGGTCAAAGGGTGGGCGTGCAAATGGAGGTCGTGGCGGGGGTCCCCTCATCATCCCAAAAGGAGGTGGCGGTGGCCTCAGAAGTGGAGGTGGACCTCGTAACACTGGGGTCTGGGCAGGCGCAGGTGCAGGAGCAGGGTTGCGGAACCTCAAGGCCTGCTGCGCCATTCTAGCATAATACATAATACTGAGTTACAGTATCAGCATTCAACGGCATATTACTGCTATCTAACCATTCTACAATTTTAATGGTAGACTAAGGCAGGGCTGCATAATAAAAATATATAGAAACATTAAATGCTGGATGTTTACTTAAATAATATAATGTAAATATAAAGAACCATTCAACAATATCTCTGTGGCAACATGTTACAGATTTAAATCTTGAGATGTGTGCAAAACTGCAAATACAGTGATCCACAACACAACAATTAAACCAGATCACCATCCAATACTAAAACAAAACAAATTAGCAGAAGAAAATTGTGTACATCTATGATGATTATGATTTTTTTTAAATATATATTTTTTAATGACTTCAAAAAATAATTACTAACAAGTTGGGACGTCGTTGGATCAGCACCATTGGTGGGTACTGTTTTTCGACACAACTTACAGATCATGCATATTAAATATTAAATCAAGTTTGTGGCATTTCCAAATGGCAGATGGCGTTTTTTTCCCACGTCACGGAACGTATGCAAACACGTCCTGGTGCAACCATATGATCAATAATGCAATATGACTTTACCATAAAGAGGAATGATGACGGTATATGCAAGACCAAGCGCAACAAATGTTTTTACTCTTATCTACTGGTCATGCTAAATAATCTGTACGGTTGTAATCTATAGACTGTATAAAGGGTAGGCGTAGATGCAACTTTTTAGCTGTTTCTATGTTAAAATTTTTAGCAGCAAAGGTTTGTAATTATATGATTCGGTTCACTGATTGTATAAAGAGTAGAGTGGAAATGTTTTCGAAACATAGAATGTACGGAGATAACCTAACGTTGTGTCCCTGCTTAGTGATGAATGTAGCATAGCCAAGCTAGCCGGCTATGCAACACTAACAATTGCGCGTAGAGCAGAAACATTAAGATAATAAATGCATCTGAACCCAGTCCCCGGCGTAATGAATTAGTTCGCCAAGTGAAGGAATAAATTTCTGTCTATGTCTGGCCTTGCTGACTGTGTTTACCGCGTGTCACGAGCGGAAACCGGAGCCGAGCCGCTTGGCAACACAGGCTAGCTAGCTACAAGCTAGTTAGCCAGCGTGGCTACATTCAAAAGCAAAACCACTATTTATCACAACATCTAGACCGTAAACAACACTGAACAACTTTGTATAATATATCGAACTGTACTTAACATTGCACTGAGGTAATGCTCATTATATCGGTTTATTTTCTGTTATCTGACCTGTTGTCGCTGAACCCAATAGTCTCGCTCTCTGCCTGGTCCGCCATTACAGGAAAATGTAAGCACTTGCTTCCCGGAAACGCCCCTGAAGTAATTTACACTTCTCTTATTTGCTAAACTTTATGTCCATCACAGCGCGATCCGAGCTGTGTGAGCGCTGATTGGATAAGAGTTTTCTTGCTGAGGTTTAGCCCACCACTCATTGGTCCGCTTAGGTTCCATTTTTCATGATGTCTTTGTTCAGCCAGTGTAGGGTCTTGCTGAATGAAAGCTTTGATCACTTTCCTCTGTGGTGATTTTTTGAATGTACTGTATCTACGTACTTGGACTTGGAGAAAGTATTTACTTTCCATCCTACCTTTCCAGTGTCAGTGTACTTTTTACTTCACTGTTTTCATCTCACAGCTACAGTATATTACTCCACAAAAATACTGTATGGACAAATTTTCTTTCTAAGTCAGAGGCTCAATATACTCAAACTACATACAAAAATGAATAGATTTCAATATGCTCAACATGTGCTGGAATACAGGTACTAAATTACAAGATGTGAAATTCCAGCTGAAAAATAACGTAACTTAATGTTTTTCTCAAATATACAGGGAACAAAGAACATTTTATTTAAGTCAATAAAACCAAATTGATCCTGCTAAATATCACTGCCAAAATTTCCTATTGTATGCCAAACGTCACCTAAAGCAACAACATCAACTTCATCCTCATATTTGCACTCCACTTTGTTGACTGTGACAATATCAGGCTGTTTGAGGCACACAGGTGTTGAGGTAGAGCCAACACCACTAACACCAGCTGGATGATGCTCTGTGGTCGTCTCATCCCTCTGAAGGTGAGTGTTCTGATAATTACTAACTTCCACTTTGGGGCGGCTGACATATGGAAATCTGTAGAAACACCCAATATAATTACACGAATAGAGCTTATTCGATGTCAAATGTCAAAGCAAATATCATTGAAGTGAACCGTCTTATAAATGTAAATTTGCCTTTATATAACTGTATCCAAAAATATGTGTCACAAAGCCAAATACGTCTCTGCTTGTGGTGTCTGAAAATAAATCTATATGACACAAATGAGTTGGATTGTGTGGCATATTATAATTTATAAATTGGCAGAATCAGTTCTGTGGCAGCACTGTAGGCAATAAACTGGAAAAATCCTGACCTTGGAATGTTGTTCTGGATACTGGGGTAGAGGCTCATTGCATGATATGGGCCAAAAGATTGGTGAGGATAGTAGCCCACCATATAGGATATCACACAGGGGCATGAGGATGTGGTAGGAGCCTGGGACATGGACGGAACTGGAGGTATGGTCTGTGAATCAAAAGAGGAAACACTGGGGTCCTTTCCTGCTCTCTGTCCTACAGACAAACACTCTCTGGCCTTCCTCTTCTGGGGGCGAAACTCATAATCTGACATGATATAACAAAACAGAGAGCAAGTGGAAATCCAAAATCCTCCATCCATACCAGAACAGATTCAAACTGAGAAAACAGCTACACACAAAAAACTGCAGTTAATATTCATTAGTCCCCATGTGTAACTGTTCATACCAGGGAATTGCTGATTATGCATTTCTTTGAGTTTATGAGCCACTTCGTAGTAGGGCCTCTTCTGTTTTTCAGTCAGCTTGGACCACTCACAGCCCAGCAGAATACTGATGTCTGTCATGCTTGTGTCAGGACAGGCTTTGCGTAAGGCGCGTCGGTGGATGCGAGACCACACCATGAAGGCGTTCATCGGCCGTTTAATGTGTCCATTCTTGTCTTGGACAGACATCTGCATCTGACACAGATCTGAAGGAGACAGTTGGGCAATGTTTTGTTGCAGTTGTCAAATAATTCTCTGTAGGATAATGAACAAACAACAATATGGATACACAAAATGGAAAAAAAAAACAGAAAATCTATTATTAAATACACTTGGGGAACAATGAGCTGCCTGTTTTCTCTACATGATTCACGTAACAGGAGCTATTTGCTGGACACTTGTGTCACTACTAAAACAATAGAAAAACTATTTTTAATCATTATTTTGATTTTAAAACAATTGTAGAACTAGGTGTAAGTGTACTAGGTTGTGAATGTTTAAGCACAAATGATGAGATGGAAAGGGGGAAAACTATAGTAAATATATTATTATTACTATTAACTATATCTTAATGATAGCTAACCATATCAAATTTGTTTTATTTTTATTTATTTTCCAATTTCTGTCAGAAATATATTGTCAAACGAATCTCACCACTATAACTCTGTATAAAAGTACAGAGGCTCTACCTAAGGAAATACTGCACCTTTCTCTTTTGGCGGGATGGTAAAAGAAATGACCGCACTCGGACCTCTGAGTTCCGATGAGGTTGCGAGGACTGGATCTGGATTCAGGAGCTGTCCAGGTGCACCGGTATGTGGTACAGTCACCCTCTGGGTGACCTGGTTTGAGACCATTTGTTCACCACAAGCAGACAGCTCCATCGCACCGACCTGGGGACCTGCTGCCGGACGGGGCGAACCTGAAGTGACCGTTTTTGACCGGACTCCGCCATCATAAGGGCGCTTCGAGACTTCGGGATATAGTGGGTGTTCGTTAAGAAACGTAGAAAAGGGAGGCAGCTCTCCTTGTCCAGCCTGATTATTTGCCCCACCTGGGGCCACGTTGAGTAGGTTTCCCCAAATGTTGAACCAGTCTCGCTTCCAGTTCATCCGTTGACCCTGGTCTTCGTTGGCGAAAGAGGTCGTGGGGTCCCGGTCCGGGTCGTGTTTAACTTCTTTATGCGTTTCTAGTTTTATTTCAGAGTCCATTGTTAGGATTGTGGCTGTTGTAGTTTTAGCTCAGGGACTAGGTTTTTTTCTTAGCCTGTTAATTTAGTTTATGATGAATTAAACCTGCTGGTTGCCTGAACAACGAGGAGCGTGATGACGTGAACGCTACAGCGGAACATTTAGATATTATTATTTATCCCGTTTATTTTTATTTATTTTATTTCGTGAGAGGAAATAGCATTAGCAAAATTACGGTGACAATTTTAGGCCAAGTCCTCCAACGCCCATATATGTGGTCGTGTAATACTCACTGCAGCCGCTAGATGTCGTCAAACAGTAAAAGGTACATATTGGTCGTTTTTTCCCGAAAATATTTGCAATGGCATCTATAGGAAAATTTGTGAAAGCATTAAAGTTTCAGAGTGAGCTCAGAGAAACTTTCCGTGTAGTATCAAACTCTGCACATCACATAAGTGCATCACACATAAGACACAGTGAAGCAAAATATAGCAACTAAGGTCGTGTTCAGGGTCAAATGTAATTCAAATATCAGTAAAGACAACGTAGCCTACACTTGGACAAAAATGAGGAAGTATAGTCATAAATGTTATAATTTAATTTAATGTTGAATGAAGTACAGAAAATATAGAGTACAATTAAATGCAACAAGCCATACCGAAAAGAAATAAAAACATGACTCCCTCAACTAAATAACATTTTTAGTAGCTCTCCCTTATGAACATAACCTTACAAGTGAACTAATAAAATATTAAACTAATAGCTATGGAGTCATCCTTCTGAGAGTAACAAAATAAAGATTTGGTCATTTGGAGTGCAGTGCCTCAGAAAATGATGAGAGGCTCTACTCAGCTGTGTTTGCACATCAAACAGAGAAAACTATACCCATACACAAAGTCACACACTCATTCACTCACTCACTCCTCACCAACACTTTACTCAGCATCCCAAAACTTCATAAGTTGGTCTCAGCCTCCAACACAAATCATTTTCTTAACTCATGAACGCTGAAAAAATACCCAATTCCTTAGCTTATCTAATCAAGGTGGCTCTTTTCTAATACAAAAGAAAAAATGAGCTGAAAGATGCTGGCAAAAATACTTAAAAGGTACACTGAATTTTTTTATTCAGTGTGTCTGCTTTTACAACAAAGAACGTTTTAAATAATATGTAATATTTTATCTGTAGCTTTCCCGCCCCCCCATAGAGTTGGAAAATATTAATGTGTACCTTTATCCATGAACAGTGTCTGTATGGAAAAGGCATGACATAATGATACGGGGCTAAAAACAGAAAATATCTGTTAATAGTTACTGAATGACTATTTGATCAAAAAGGAAAATTTACTTTTAGAATTATTAACTTTAAGAGTAACTGGTTTTAATAATATAACCAGCCCAGCAGTGTTTTAGGGACAGAGCTGTTCAAGGCTTTGCTAATGTTGTCATTCAAACAGCAACAAAACCTCATGTGTCTGACTGTTCATTCATCTATTGTAAACTGTTACAACCCTGATAAAAAGAGAGGAGGGAAAACAAAGAGAAAATTATGTTATATGCAATTCATCCACTCAAATATAGCTCATGAGTAAATCAGTGTTACTTCTCTGCATACACTCATGCACCCATCCTGCCCTCTGCTGGAGGACCAGAGCATGGATTCTGTATACTTCAGATACTGTAGTTGTTCCACTGTTAGAAAAAGGGGCAAAAGCAACAAACTCAGCCCGTGGCAATAATGTAATAGCTTAAATTTTGTGAAAAAATTTGGTTGACATTATAAAACATGACATTTCAGGCTACAATGTAAAATTAAGGCAACACTGCCGTTGTCATCCGAGTCAAACCTACTGATTGAATTCTCTGTGCACCTAGAGAAAAGTGTTTTGCAGTGATTTTCTGTAACAAAGGGGAATATACTGCAGTTTTTACTGTCTCTAAAACAAGTAAAGATGAGGCGTGACTAGAAGTTGTGGGATGAAAACTTCCTTGCTCCTCTGGTGTGTGTCTAGTTTCTGTGTGACATAAATTCACACATCAAATTACCACTGGGTGAGGGGCACCTGTGGACGCTCGGCCCTATTTTGTGGACCATGTCAACACAAAGGAATGGTGAATGACTGGTGCCACCTCACCAAGAGCAGAAACAGAGAGAAACATGCAGTTTGTTTTCAAGTACAGCAGACCTTCTGCGGTTCACACTCTCATATCGTCCAACATGCACACTCACATTCTCTCTCACACACACAGACACACACACTTTTGTACTCCTTCATTTCCCAAAATTGCCAAAGTTAGCAAAGGCATCTTGTTTGGGTGGAACCATGGTTGGAGTGATAGAGTGTTTTAGGCCCATCCCGACTCCTGACACTCCCATTCCACCCATCATCACTGGAGCGGCCATGCCCATATTCATATTCATGTTCATTCCCATCATGCCTTGGTTTACAGGAATTCCTCCCATTCCCATGGTTCCCGTGGTCATTGAAGGGGGCATATTTGCTGCCAATGAAGCAGGCATGCCAGTTGCCATTGATGCGGGCATGCCCATGGTTATGGCACTTCCTGCCGTCATTGGATTAGCTGCTGATCTGATGTTAGTCACATGGGGTGAGGAGCTGAGGCTCAGTCCTCCAAAGTTCTGGGCCAAAAGGTTGACAGGAGGCACTCCTGCACAGACACAAGTGAACAGGGAGTTTACCATTTGGATTATGTATCCTAATAACACGTGTTGGCCATTTCTGTCTCATAATTACATAGCCTATTCTGCCTTACTGTATATTAAAATTTTTCTACACGGACTCAAAGCACTGAATCACTTGGGGATGTTACTGATTCAGATTTCCACTTTGAAACAGGTTAAATACTCATAACAGGGTTTCTGCAGGGATCACCAAGTTCAACTTAAGACTTTAAGACATTAGTGATAACACATACTGTGATGTAATTTTATGTCCATTACATTGTCTCAACAACCAAGGTAGGAAATATTAATGGAAATCAGAAGCGGAAATTTATTAACATTTATATCACATACTGTATATCAATTTTGTCAATTATTCCCAGTTTTTCATAACCAGAATCATTCCTAATATCATGAATTAGTCATCAAACACGAACTGGATAAGCAGCTAAAATTGTCTGAGCACTATAGGCAGTTTTTGTGATAACATACAACATTTTTTTTTTAACTAAAGCCACTGCTGGTAACTGAAACCAATACGCCAATCATTTCAAGATTGGCATATACCCTGTACAACAACAGTCTGGAAAAGTCTGGAAAATTCTACCTTGTTGCTGGATGATACTGTTGAGTGTGGGTGGTGTTATAGTGGGGTTGAGGCTTGCTGATAAGAAGTCAAGGCTGATGTTGACGGAGGGGTCAGACCATGTTGACCCTAACGATCCCTGACCTCCAACACAGACCTTCTGTTGTTGTCCTATGGGCTGCTGAGAGGTCATGCCGCCTAAGCTCTGAAACAAAAACAAAATATTTTAGGCTTTTGAGAATACAAAAAGATTATGTTATAAACACAATTTAAAAGATCATTCAAAATATATATTTTATATATATTTATAAATTATAAAGAAAGAACAATTTCAGGTATGTACAGAAAAAACAACAGCCACTCACAGACACGACCTGGACTGTATTTACTTAAAATCAAAGCAAAAATATTTTTTTAAGAAGTGCACTGATTAAGTTAACTGCAATGCTGAGTGTTTTTTTTATTTGTGTAATAATTATCACTATCAATTCTTAAATGGCTAAACGCTAAGGCTAACGCTTCAGTAGAATTCATTACCTATACAATTCTGTAATTTTCTTACAGTCTGACATTATTCTACCTACCTGTTGAGAGCGAGAAAGGGGCATGGTGGGCATAGCAACAGATGCTCCTGGCGTCACCCCTCCCAGAGAGAACGTCATGCTCTGAGAGGCACTCAGTGTTGTATGTGGATTAGTTAATTGATGGTTAACTCCACCCATCAGGTCAAACAGCTCAGCTGAAGGTGGGACTGGGGCTGGATTAGAGGCTGTGGCTGTGGGAGACTGGACGCTGCCAAACAGGTCAGTGAGGGGCTGGGTGGGAGCAGAGCTGGATGAAACTGGTGCATTGGCCGAAAAGGCGTTCCAATCTCCAAATTCTCCATTTCCGTTTGATGATGTAGCAGCTGGCCACAAGAGAGTAGTGATATGTTTAGATGCAGCTAAAATATCAGTTATTTTGACAGGAAATGCACTGCTTCTTCACTGTTACCTAAACCGACATTTATTTTCTTAAAAGAAACCACAAAAAGTATGAAAAAGATGGATGCTGTCTCACTACGCTCTTTGAGCTCGTAAGGGCTCTTTCACCTCTGACCTGTTTGGTTAGATTAAAACAAATCCTTGTGCTGATGCCCAGTTACTACCGTTCATTTAAACTGGTGTGACATCTGTCAACCACACAACTGGATTGTGACTGTTTGAAAAGGTGGTCAGTGTCAGAACACTTACAATTATTTAAAATAATATATTTGTTGTTTTAAGATGCATTTTAAAAAGCCTTACACAGAAATGTTCTTGCCCGTCTGACAGATGGAAACATTAGGGGTTAAGGGATATTTTTAGACATGTCTATACAACATCTAAGAACTAAGAAAGGGAAGACGTTTACCAGTGGAGGTTGGGAGGCTGGCCGAGGCTGCAGGAGAGGAAAAGTCAGCAAAGCCACCAATAAGGTCTGAACTATCACCTGATGGAGAGTCACATACTTAATGATGAAACAAAGCAAACAACTATATTGTCAACTAAATTCATTTTGAGACAAGCACTGGAACCTGAACCTCTCTAGACATTACTTAGAGGAGCTGTATGTGAGAATATCTGAGTGAATAAGTCCGGGGGTTTAGTAGACATTACCCTACCAGCTGCTTAGTACAATGTCAAAGTAATGTCCGATGAGCCCAAGTCTCAATATGGTTGGTAACTGTCCAGCGAGCTTGTGGGCGATGCCTTGCAGGTGATCCGCTCAGCACAACACCAGGAAGTATGAAAAATATTCAACGTGTTTTCTAGTGCTATACCAGGTTTTTCTACTTAAGGACACATGATGTTACCTGTTGTTGTGCTCTGATTGGAAGAAGGGTCGATCACTAGCAAGTCAGCTAGAGCACTACTGGAAGACGGCCTGACTGATGACTAAAAAGAGACACAGCAATTACTAATGTCCTGTTGGAAATGTGTCTCACATCTGGTAAAGCAAGATTTATTTGGGCACCTTCTCCTCTGGGCTCTTCTCTCCAGTGTAGTGGGCTGCAGCACCCAGGTCCAGAGTCTTGCTGCTTGTTCCTCCGCTGCGTTTCCGTGTGGTAGTGGTTGTAGTTTCTGTTGCCTGTGTGATCTGGATGCTCTTCGTTGTGACAGTCTCCTCCTCATCTTTAAACTCAAGGGTTTCCTGCCTACCATTTCTTGATGCTCGGTCCTCCTCGTTGTCACTATGGCAACCAGATGAAGGATGTATGAAAAACATCAGTCAGGAGATTTTGCTATTTACCATTTTGATGCTTTGCAATTATTGTATGAGTGTGTACAGTGATCTCTGTACATCATTGTTATGAAACGGATAATCCAAGACAGAGAGGTTTACAGGTTTTACATAAATAGCAAGAACTTCTGATGTGCAATGAATGGTTGGCTCTGCATTTTTTTATTCTGGTGATTCTGGATTTTGGAAAAGGACTGCTATACATAGGCCAAATGTCCGTGTAAATAATGAAAATTTGTAGATTTACCTGATTCTGTCAGGTGAGTCGTCTCGTTCCTTCTTTCTGAATTTGTTGAGTGTGTCATCGATGGTGCTGCCTATTTTGTCACTGATCTCGCCGAGCTTCTCACTAAAAGGAAAAGCTCCTTTGCTCTTATCCCAGTCCTCATCCCACTTACTTCGATCCAACTCATTCGCTGGGAGGAGGTTGACAGAGAAAGAGACAGAGAGGCTTTGTAAACTTTATTCTTTTAATTAAGAATAAAGATCATGAGAAAGACCTAGGTGTTATAAAATTCAAATATATTGTTTTAAATAAAAAAAAAAAAGATGAAAATTAAATACATTTAAAATTACATTTACTGTATTGAGCACCAATAACTTTAACTCACTCAGGCAATGTGACATTATTGAATTTTTACTGCTGAAAAAATTTTGCATAATCTGAACAGAATCTATATGTCCAGGTCAAATTTTGTGATCGTGCATTTTAATTCCAGTGGGTTTGGATTAAAGACATTGTCTCCTTGATTTAAACAATAGTAAACTACTTACAGTTCTTAAAGGTGCCACCTCCTCCTCCTCCTCCCAAACTGTCAGAGGAGACTCCAATGTATTTATCTTTGTTCTTCTTGGCTTTCTTCCTCTCCTCCCTCAACCTGTCATCATCCTGGATGAACTCCACCATCTCTTTCACCTTCTGACGCACATTGATGCCCTGATCTTTGCCATTCTCATCTGGAAACGCACGAGCACACACAAAGACAGACAACTCAAACAGGAGGACTACTGACCAGGCTGCTTTGACAGTCTTATAGTTTTTAGTTAAATAGTAGTGACATCCCGATCTTACTGTGACCAGTCTTCGCGATTGGCAAAGTGACTCAAAACCTAAATGCCAGATTTTCCAAAAAATATACAGAGATGTCTATGGGCCCCAGATGATGAATTAGTATAGGTTTTTCAATTAAATTTTCAATTCAACCTTATATTTGATAAAATGCTAAAATCACACACGAGATATAACATATTTACATTATTATAGAAAAAGAAAAAGTCTCACTAAAAAAGAGGCAACTACTTTTCTCACCAATAAAGTGGTAGTTTTCTAGAGAACGCAGGTCATAGATGTGTTCTCTGGCACTGGTGACGACTCTTTCAGATCCATTCCTGATCAGATAGGCCAGAAGCAGTAAAGCCTGAAAGTCAGAGATAGAGATAAAGACAGGTTGCAAGAGACAGAGTTAGTGACATAAGAGCAAAGTTAAATCAGTGATGAGAGCATTTAATCAATATCACTCAGTAAGAAATAATGGTCAGTTTTACTTTACAGAAATGCTAAAGTGAAATTTACTGTAATGTTTCTTACATGAGCTTCTCTGCCCCGAGTCATATCCACCTCTCTTTCATGCATCCTATTTGCATCCTAATTGCCATTCACTTTTTCATCCTGAAATTATTTGCATTTATGTACGCATTTCTCTTAAAATATGGTCATAAATTCATCTAAATTACGTTTTACTATTATATTTGACAAAATTATCTAGTAAGTAGTCTATTTTAATAACATCATTGAATTGTTTTTGTCTATATTTTTGTCCATTTTTTTAAATTTTAAATATTATGTGAACTATTATACAAATGACATCAACAAAAACCTAACTGGAGTCAAAAGTTAGCAGATCTGAAATGACACAGATTTGGATGATTATTGTTATATTTTAAATACGAATGATTAGGCCAAAAGTGTCTTCATCTAGTCAGTAGTGTAACTACTGGACCGGACCTGTGTGGGCGTCTGACTTCAGGCACAAAGAAGAACTGAAACTTTATTAAACAGCTTTAATAAATCCTAAATAAACAACACACTACAGCTGCACAAGACAATACAGCACATAACGATACCTTGTACACTCGTCTCCAGTTCTTCTTGTTGTCTTTCAGCATCCTGGTCCACAGCATGTTCATTACCTCTGGGAACTGCTCGTACATGAAGGTAGATCTACACATAAACACACAGAGCACAAAAATATTATAGTACCTTTAGAGCCTGTGAAGTCCTATATTCCCTTCTAACAGAGCTTTTATTTCTTCTTAATAAAATCATATTATAATGACACAAAGTAGAGAGCATGTATAGTAACTGTGTGTATGTGAGTTTCACATACTTGGCTATTTCTCCCATAAGCTGTCCAGAAGGTCCCCAGGGGTCATCACTGGTGGCCTCTCTCACCTTGGACTCAATCTCTGAGTAGTTCATCACCACATTGGTGCTGTTGACAAAAACATAAATATATATTTATAAATTACACCAATAAACTATCAACATTATTTTAGGTAAAGCTGTGCTGCTCCCCCCTACATACATGCTACAAACAAAATACATAGCCATATTCAGGCATGAAAAAGAGTGAAAAAATAAGAGAGGAAAACAAATGTTTCTCTGATGACAAGAAGAAACTCAATTCACTGAATAATAAATGACAATTGTCTAAAAGCCTGTGTCCTGACCACTGAACTTCAGAGAACAGCCATGCGTGTTCAAGTACACATGGATGCATGAGCATATTGTGTAAGAAGATTTTCTTGCTGTTTGACACAGAAAGAAAGATGAAAATGTTTCTGCAAGTGAGGTGGGCTCGGTTTCTGTAGGTGTGTGAGAAATGGTGAAGTAAACACAGTCAAATCTCCACATAAGCTGCATCTGCTTCCTGCTCTTCTTGTTTTTGTGGGCTCACCTGCTGCTGTGTTTGTGTGTTGTATCTCTTAGTGGGGATGTACTGGTTTACGAAACACTGGCAAAACATGCAGCCAAAGCACTGCAACTTGAACCGCACCTCTCCCCCTCTTCTCTGCCACGACTCTCTTTCACTCTCCTCCTTTTTGAATTTCTGTCTCCTTCCCTTCGTTGTCTATTGTCTCTTCTGCTGCTCCTAACTTCTCCCATTATTCAATACTTTATGTCTTTATTTCTAAGCATCTTCCTTTATGTTCCTTTTCTCTGACTACCTCTCCTCCGGGCTCTGTCATCCTCCTAAATAAAGGAAATAAAGAGAGATCTGTACATTAAAGAAGATGCCTTTGACTGTGTTATTGTCAGTAAAGATGGAGACAGACAGCAAGAGCTTTATAATAGCACGACCCTTAATATGCAGGAAAAGCAAGGCAACCACTGATGGCTCTGTTGAGGTAGATCAATAATAGAGTATAAATCATGCCCAGCCAGGCACAACCAACAGCTGTTGAGAGCTGGGTGTCTATTACCCAATCTAAAGCTCTGCTGAGATCTCGATCTGTGCTACTTCTTTATATTCCCTCTTCTCTTTTCTTCTCTCATCTTTACTTCATGATTAAACTCTCTTTATCACATTACCTTTAAATGCCTGATCTACTGCCAAACTATCATCGACTGTGAGCACACAAAGTGAAATACAGCATTTATTTTCATTTTTGCACATAGAGCATAAAGCTTGTATTAGACTACATTAGTGATAGCTAGGGGTACTTCATCAACTGACAGCTGAGTGTATAACATCACTATGACTCAATGGGCCAAATTACACCCTCCCTTTCACTGTTTTTCCACTAAATTTTTTTCAAGTGTTGTTTGTACACAGTATGTATATCACAGTAGGAGTGCTAATTCACAACCCACACAGGATGTATCTATCAGGAACCTGCATTAACCTTTTTGCAGCATTGCTAGCAAAATGCAAGTGCATGTTAGCCAAAAGAGAGGTAAAACCTCCAATGTTTATCTATGAAGGTAGTTAAAAAGGATAAGTGAATATCAACAAAAAAGATAAGAAGGAAAGATGGGCATCTTTGGTTGAGGGTTGTGGACTGCACTGACACTTTCATTAGATCTGTTTTTCACATATTGTCAAAACGGAAAAACAGCTAAATAGAGTTGCCTTCATAGTTACTGTTCTATGAACCTCATGGTTGTTAAATAAAATATATATTTTTACCTTTTCTCATGCTTTTAATGTAGCTGCATTTTCAGTTTGCACATATGTTTTGCAACCGTATTCCGTAACAGTAATTCCACTTAACTCTGCTCAGTACAAGCATGAATGCGTCTTTTCTCATCACTTCATTTTCCATATTTTGAGTTTCATTCAAACAACTTATTTATATCCGTTCACTGGAACAAACAAGGCATGAAGCTGTTCTTTACACCCCTCCTGGTTTTTAACGAAATGACTACGTGTATTGTACATCACATTATTGTTGCAACTATCACAAAGAGGCCTGCATACATCAAACGAACAACACGATGCATTAGACTGCAACACCACAATTAGCTGCTTGGTGGCTAACAAGCGTTGTTGTGTGGTACCACGGGGGCATGGGCCTCGTTAGACCGGCGCACCGACACAGTCAGATTTAGTCGGTGGCCAATGGGCAGAAATTTTACTACCAATGTCAATGTTTTTCGCTACTACATTTTACCATCACTGATGCTTAGCTTTCTGGACAGAATATAGTGTTATGTGAATGCTCAACGGAGGTAGCGGGCATCACCAGGGTGGGTCAGGGGCGTGATTCTGCAGCAGCATGAACAGATAACACGGAGGACTTGGGATTAGCAATGCTAGCAGAATTAGCTAAATGGATAGCTTCGCTCTGGATAATGAGTGGAAAATATCGGTTTCTAATGTTCTATTATTCCTGGACCAAACAGTATCATGTTTAAAATATACAATGGGGGATGCCCATGTAACACACACATTTCTATTTATGGCACACGGTTGAAGATTGGCAGCTATTCAATAAACAGCTGAGGGCTATCGCCGTGACGTCCTCTCAGTGTGAGCGATAAAAGCTGCTGATGCTGCCCGGCTACAGCCGCCGGCTAGCCGGTTAGCTTAGCAGTCACTTAACGGTTTAGCTAGCGCAAACAGTCCACCCGCTCCGCGGTACTCACGCTTTGTCCACCAGCTCTCTGACTTTCCACATATTCAGCATCTCCGCACGAAACTGCGGGCTCGATGCCTCGATACTGCGGCGTCCCCCTGTCTCTGCGCCCGATGGTGTCCGGTTACCGACGACAAGCCCCCCTTCAGCTCCTCGATAAGCTCCGATAGTTACTACAACGGACGCTGCGGTTAACGCACCGGACCCAGTTGCTACGGAAACGTAGGTCTCCGTCTACATCACTGTTACGTCGACCTGCGCGCGCGCTCGCTCGCGGGACTGATTGTAAGAAAAATGACGCAGCAACAACAATGAAGATAAACAATTAAATACAACTTAGTTTCGGTTGATATTTTTTTGGGTTTGAGATGTTGTTCCGTTCTGCTGGTAATGCCTTGCTCAAGGAAACTTCAGCATGGTGGATGTATCTTTCTACATAACTCTGTATGTACGTATACACCTTGCCCTGTAAAGTGATTTGATATAACTTCTGCTGTGATTTGATGCTATATAAATTAAATTAAATTGAATCTTTGTAGGCACAGATCCAGACAACTGAGGTCCTCGGTCCAGAGCCTCTGAAGCCAACTTTGATGAAGACATTGTGTGTTGAGGACAGTATAGGTCAAATGATATGATGATCATGATATCACAGAGTCCTGGAGGAGCAGGTTGAATATCACAAAGCTATGCAAAAACATCAAGAGACAGTACAGCCTAAATAAGGCTGTCAACTAGTCAAAATAAGACTACATTTGATTATTTCCACTGAACATGAAGATAACAACCCAGTTTCTTTCTTGCCAGGATGTGTTTCTATTTTCTTTTTGCGCCACTCGAAGGCGCTGAGGCTCAACATACACATAAAATGGAGTGTAACTTCATTACTGCTCCATAAAACAAATAAACCACATTATAAGGTGACATTTAGATAATTTTTTATTTATATTCAACATTTTATTACAACAACAATTACAAATCTTCAATTAATGATAAACAACTTTCAAATTCCTGAATGCATGGTCAACTGAAAAATAATTTATTAAGAAAATAAACACACATCTTCAAAAATATACAGTCATTATGCTTCATGGACAAATTGTTTAATGACACATTCACATTTGTGAAGTTATATCAACTTCCATACACGTAATACTTCCAGGTATGAGGTGAGAGGTTGTGTTAAAATGCAGTGTAACTGTGGACTGTCACCGCAGAGGAAACAGAGAGTGAGAAGCAGCAAACTTCCCTGAGCAGCGCGTCCACATACGACCTATGAGTTGAAATGTTAAACCCCAAAACCACTTAATGAATCACTTCACCCGTGTACAAACATGAACACCACGCTCAAGTCATAGAAACAATATAAAAAAAAAATACACATCGGACACTTGACGTTGTCCGATGCGGTGTAATTACCACAAAACTGGAAGTCTGTGTTTAAGGTGCATCCATATCTGGAAACGGATTCCTTTTTTATATCTTGAAACATTTCCTTTTTTTCTTAACTAGGGTGTCGACTTTCTGTTGCTTTCAAACTCTGTGGAGAGAAGACAATATTCACTGATGACTGGAGATCAAAGTGAAAGATTAAATCTATTGTAAATTACACATCTGTGCTGCATCCTCCCAACTGTTGACTTTTCTATATGATTTAGTATATGAATTATAGTTTAAAGTTGCAGTCTCGGGTTCCTTCTTTAGTTTTTTTCAGATTCTAAAGAATCAGAGAGGCATTAACATTTGTTCCTACAGGCTTCACATGAAACCTACAGAGGAAGTGGACACAAAAAAACAAAAACAAGTCCGAAAGTAGGACGGGCATTCATGACCATCACTAAATATGTGTGCAAATCAAAATGCCACTGGGAAGTTACTCAGGTAATAGCTGAGTTTATAGGAATTGATGCCCCTCAACACAGTGAATAAGGGCAGATGTAGGGCCTCTGTGAAGATACTTAATAAGCAATCTTACCGGCCAGACTGCACAACTAGAGCCTCAGAGGTTGTAGAGAGCGTGCTTAATCATACAGAAAAAAGCAACCTTAACCTTAAACTTTGGTGATCAGTATCTTCTTTTAATAATCAGCCTTTATTGTCATTAGTCACCTTTACATGTTACAATGAAATCTGATCTCTGCATTTAACCCATCACCCTTAGGGGGAAGCAGTGGGCAGCCACAGGGAGGAGCCCGAGGAGTTCTTTCCTTCTGTATCACAGAATGTGCTTTCACCCATTGAGCCACCAGGCTGCAATAAAGGCTGATTATTATTACATTATAATAAAAACCTTTTTGGAAATGTGGGAACCCCTGTAGTGCTAAAACAACTCAATTGATTGGTCGATCAAAATAGCATTAGTGAGCAACTGTATTTTGAAGTTTACCTGGAGAAAAGCATTGACTTATTATAAATATAGTCACGAGTTTAAATCTCACTGCTTGTATTTTTAAATGACAACTGTACTAAAAAATGTTTTCACTTCTTCACAAGGGTTTTTAACTGTACCTGTGAGTAGTTGTATGGAGAGACCTTGGGCTCTGCTCTTGTGTAGTCTGGGGGGTTGGCATGGGGGTCGTAGCCAAGGCGAGCCAGCATAGGGGCAATTTCAGTCATGTCGCTCATCACGTCTGGGGGTATGTTTCCCACCCACTTGGAGAGAGCATCTGTGTTCACTGGCTTCATAACCTGGTCTGTCGAACGCTCAACTCTGCACACAGTGTCAGACACAAGCTCAGTGATGTTTTACATAAAAAAGAATGTTTTACATTTGTAACTGGCCACAGAAGAATGACAAAGCTACAGGAGATTTAAAGTGCATAGGTTAGATCAAATCATACATGTTATACATAATTATGATACATAAAAGGAAATATATACTGTGTGTTGCATTTCACTATGTTTAAATTTTGCCATTATCAATAATCTATACAGCCAACATCTTCAAAGGCAATGCATGAATAGAACATTTTCTGATAATCTACATTTCTGAGAAGACTGTAAAACATTTTCTGACTAATATTGCACCAAACTGTTGTATAGCTAATATTCAATAGAGTTGCTAATTCTCATCAGAATGTGGCTTAATTCATTCAAAAACACGCCAGGTTTAGGTTTTTGCATGAATGAGTGAAGCGGACAGATTCCCACCAAATCTCCTGAGCTTCTGCCCTGCAAAGAGATCTACTTCAACCATAAACAAAGAAGTGGAGCAACACAAACATAATATCTAGAGAAGTCTGTAAGCTTTACTTGACCCCGAAGCATTTGGCTGCTTCACATGAAAACTCAGACATTAGAGTACATGTACAAACCCTGATGAACATTTCAAATCATAAATAAATATTTACTCGATGAGAAGACTCTTTGCAGTTTATTTTAAGCATTTTCTAAAATGTGGCAAAATGTGTTATAACTTGATGAAAACCTGAACATGACTGTTCGATGAAAATGCAAAAAGTCAGTAGAACATCTGTAAAACTGAACTGAAGGCCAATATGCATTTTTTGTATGTATTCGAGACCATGCCAGGCCTAAAATGAGAATAACAAAATTTGAGCCTGTATGTAGGTTACATACTACAAATGACCACTTAACTCTTGTGGGTATCTCTGCATGTAGACAATTTCAGTTTACTGTGCAGAGGTTTTGAGATAATCTACTATTGAAACGTCTGCCACCAACAGAGTAGTGGCAGTGGCCCGGGGGAACAGATTTCAACATACATCTGAAAGGCTTATAAGCAAGTTTCGAAGGGTAGATATCTGAAAACCTCAGCACTGAAACCAAAACTGAAACCCTCTGCTTGGCTAAATACCACTTGAGGTTGTGGGAAATTAAAACAAACCATATAGGCTTTACTTTACTTTACTTTACTTTAGTTCATTTGGCAGACGCTTTTATCCAAAGCGACTTACAAGGAGACACAAGCA
>JAUYWH010000006.1:15393469-15408469 GCA_034779795.1 Ctenopoma multispine | reverse complement strand
GCAGATTACCATGTCTAAAGCAATGGGTACATTGAGGAAAAGAAAAAGTTTCCACCAGACACATTTCTCTGTCCAACAGAACATTTCATGTGTTAATGGGTTATCTGTGAAATAACTGTAAAGTGCTAGTAGGATATTTATGCTAATATTAGGTTAGCCAGCTGACAGGTTCAACTTATTTCACAGGCAGATAATCAGTGGACTGCAGCTCACCTCTAACAGAAACGCTCTTACAGCTGAATCCAACACCTGATCAGTGACACCTGCCTCATCCAATCGTATCCTCTCCTTAACTGAACGACTCCAGGTGGCGCGCATTGCCAAGAGGCGGGGAATCACTCTGGTTTCTTCTCCACATCGCACAGCATTGTGAGCATCCAGCATGACACGCATCAATGTGGTTCCACTCCTAGGAAAGCCTCCGATAAAGATGAGTGGTGTGTCTTCAGGGATATTATCGGAGAGGGATAGGCTCTGATTGGCTAAGCCCAAGTTGAGTTCCATCCATCGGTATCGATGGCTTTTTGGAGGGCACCCTGTCCCACTCATGCTCAGGTAGAGCAGGGAGACTGAGCAGAGGAGCACGCAGCCCAGCAGCAGACTCGATTTGTTGGTCCTCATGGTTACCGTGTGTTTTTCAGAGTTAGCAGGACATTAATTAAGAGTCAGGGGCACATGAGGAAGCTGGCACTTAATATGAGAGTACTTAAATTTCAGTAAATGGGTATGTCAGTTGGGCAGCCAGGGCGAAGAGGACAAGTGCAAAAAATAAAATAAAAATTTATGCTGAATAAGGCCTGATGGAGGACAGTGTAGCATGGATGGTATATTCAGATGTGGACTGCGGAGACTCCAGACTCTCAGCTCTGGTGATAGGCAGCAGGACCCAGGCCTGCTGCGCTCCACAGCCAGCCATATCCCATATCTTGACAGTACCTAAACATGAAAAGAACATATCATACAACTCAGTGAAAAGTGCACCAGAATCAGCTTATGTAACAATGCTTCTGTTCCTCCAGGACTGTAAATCCTACTGCAGTATGAGACAGATTTTTTGCCTGTGCGTGATTTCACAACTTACTAAATAATAAAAAACATAATCATATTTTAAATTTCCATTAAATGAGTAACTGCAAACATTAGCCACTGCATGAGTGAGCTATTATCAGCAAGCAGGGTGTGATGGTGGCTGCTGGGTTTTTATTTGCCAAGAACACTTTCAGGGGGCTGAAATGCATCCGGTTTTCTGTCCTCAAAGCAGCTATTTTGCATTTTTTCCTCTAGGGAGCCTCTAACTGTTAAGCCATATCAAAGTTCACCATGGCATGCAACACAGAGAGACACACAGGCAGTATATCTAAAGCCACTAATTACTGCTTCCTCATGTTTATATTCTCACTGACAGTTTCTGACACACAAAGCAATTTGTTTAAGATCAGATTTCTATTGACTAAGCAAGATGTCCTGCAACTTCCTCGTTTCTCTTCTGCAATGTGTACGCGAGCAGTTTCATAATTGTAAGTCAAAGTCCAGCTCCTCTTAATACCACAACAACTACAATCCACAATTGTGCAAAAAAGAACTGAATCAGTTAATTTGACAGCTGCATGTACTTTTAAAGCCCAGCAAATCCATGCCCAAAAAGGCACCTTTAAAAACTTGGATGTCTCTTTCTCAGAGGTGTTACGATTTCATTCTTGTAAAAATACAATAAAAGCTTTAAATTAGGACATTCACTCACTGGCCACCTTATTAGGTACATGAATCCTCAGCTTCTGTTGAAACAGTCAGAAAGTTGATATTTCTACTATATGCTTTTTATTGAGGCCATAGTGGGTGGTGTATTATATTACAGGGTGTTTCTAACGTTGAATCCCACCCTATTTACATAAATAAGGAGGCTGAAACACACAAATTGCTTCTTAATATGATGACCTCAATAATAAACAAAGGAAATATCACTTTGACAGTTTCAACAAAAACTGATAAATTAAAGCCTTGTAAAAGTAGAATTTATAGCAGACCTGCTGTGTTGGATTGCAGTAAATTGTAAAAGTGTACCTAATAAAATAGCCAGTGAGTATATGATCTGGCAGGGGTACTTAGAGGGTCTCTTAAGCCATGCTAAGTCCTGTGGTATCCACAAGCTTTACATGTAATTCTAAAGCATTTCCATCCAGAGATTAAGCTACTTGGAGTTTGCAGAGAATTAGGCCACTGGTTTAAGATGAGTATCAACAGATTTAAAGCATCAATTCCCCCAAATGATGAAAAAAATACATTCTCTCACTTTAGGGATAACAACAATAACAATATGATATACATAATAATTCGTTTTTTACTCGATAAAATGTAAGAAAACTCCCATTAATGTCTTCACATTGTTTTTTTGTCTGGCCAACTACAAAACACATGCTAATTTAGCATATTCAATATATAAATCTATTCAATCTGAATGCATGTAACTTGGCTGTATATGCCCTGGTAGATTTTGAGATAAATATCTGTGATACTGGAACCTAATACATTTAAAGCCAATTGTTTATTTAGGAAGTTGAAAACATTTTAAAATGACATTAAATGATAGCAAAAGAACATCATATTCTAGATCATTTTCGGAGGAAAGTCTCAAGAAAGAAATGTTGCTGTTAGATTTTTTGATGAATTTATATAATGTTGAGACAGATATCTTGGCTAAGCACCACTAGAAAATATGTTTTTCACAAAGAAGCTTTTGGAAAGACGAGCAGTGGATGGATATTCTGATTAATCTGGGCACTGACCTTGAAAAGCCCACTGTGTTCCCTCACGGGGTGTAAACAAAACTGAGCAGAAAACCAAAAGTCAGTGTGACGTTTTTTACAGTAGTGAAGAAAACCAAGCATTTCCTTGAACGTGGATTAATGCATTTCTATATTACAGCCAAGCCTTTGGACGCTTTGTGCTGCTTACTGGAAATCTCCCCGCTGAATTTGTGACTCCATTGTAGTTGCATGTATGTGCCTGTATTTTTGTTTGACCTGTTCTTGTTCTCTTTATGTGAAAAGGTACATGTTGTGAAGTGCAGCTGCTTCATTAAAATGCTGTATTTTAATTGGAGTGTTGTACAGGTTTTGATGACCCATGTGCACAGTGGTAAAATTTTTACACAGCAGATTCTAAAGAAACCTTTGGCTTCCTTGTTTTTACAGGAGGGAGCACTGACACCGACTTCCTGTGTAGCAAGGGAAACTTTGAAGGGATAGAAACTTCCACATTTCCACTCAATTCTGCTCTCCATTCAATGATTTCTTCAGCTATTGCTTATTTATTTTTGTATGGGTAATTCCTGTTCTCGCTTCATGCTGCAGTGAGTAAAAATGCAGACTGAACAGTCGTCGCTGCTTCACTACGAGGAACTGCTGCAGCTTTTCGCCGCGTTGCACAAAACATGTAGGTGCATATTGGTAGTAATATCCTAACAGGTCAAAGCAATACCCGCTGCCAGTGGCGTGCACATAAATAGGATTATCATACGGCAGCAAAGCTCAGGCCTTGCAGCCACAAACATCTGGCCTTCCTTGATGATACCCGTTTGCAGAAATGCACCCGAGGCGCAGGCAGCCACCAGGTGACTGACCTGAAATCTGTCAAACACACCGTGACAGACCAGTGGCCAGCTACCGCGCACCACAACCACCATGCAGTCGGTCAATACGTTATTTAACCACATTTATCTGGTGTGAAATACACTCATTTAGCTCTCTATATGTAGCTAAACACGCGTAAAAATGGTGTTCACTCACCAGCGTCTGCGAAATCCGAAGAAAGAAAAAAAAACAAAAAACATGAACCTGAAGCGACCAGCCTCACGAACACATCACTGTTTTTCTCTCATGTGGAGACTCTACTGGCGGAGGTGACAATGCTGCTCGCTACACCGTTTAGTATAACGGGGAAAAAAAACAAATAGTTAAACAAGTTAACTGTGCAGGCTCCAAACGTAACTTTGCTCCGTGTGAAGCGGAGACGTATCTGCCGTTGAGAGGGAGAAAAAAAAATCTGTGAGCACGAGCGCACACTGGCAGAGGAAGATGAGCGCGGATTGGTCGACGGACGTTCTGAATTCTAAAACACATCTGCTTGGACGATTCCCATTGGTGGAGGAGTTAAAGGACAATTCCCACCGCATTAGCAGAGCAACGTTTTCTCGCTGGGGGCTAAAATTACTTTACCTCATCGATTTGTATGCTGTCAGTGAAAGCCCACATGGGGAAATTTAACCACAGTGTGGGATTTACTGGAGGTTAAATCCGCCTCATTTCATTTGCACCGTTTTCATTAGTCAAACAGATTTTGAATAGTATGACACGGTTTTGCATGACAGATTGTGGCCTGTGTGGAGGACCAAAACTAACCACAGTACACTGGTAAGACTGTCAAATTAAAATAAATTGAAATACAAATTATTATGAAGAGATGACACAGATACAAAATAATTAATGAAATAAGCATTAGTGAAGTACTGTACTTCAGTACAATTGTGCTTGACTGAAGTAATTCACTGTACTTTTTGCTACTTTGCTATTTTACCACACTGTATTTTGGGCATTTATGTATTTAAAACTGCAGATACTGACTATAAAACTAAATTAACTAATATATTATGTGATTATAGATTAAGCAAAGATGACTGTCAGTTTATAAATCTTGAATAAAATCCTAATCAGTTACACTACAAAATATCAAACTTAATAGCAAAATATTAATTTCAGTATTATAAAACTATACTTCTTGACTGTTAACTGACTTAATACAAATTCAGGTTTTATTCATTCATTACAGCCAGATTGAAGACTATATCTACTAATTAGGCCACAAAAAATGTTTTTGTAATTCCCCTCCTCACCTGATTGGTGCTCATTTTGTGCTGGTACAAAAACAAAAACAGTGTCAGTAACTATCACTTCTGGCTCTGTATCCTGACTTGGCAAGGTACTAAAGTAAGAGCAGTAAACTGATATGATATACAAAAACAGGAAGTCAAAAACAGAAAGAAACATGTGTTTAACCAGTACATCCTTCCTCTGCTATTTCACAACATCCCAGCCCAGTAAAGTAAAGTAAAGTAACATCCCAGCACAGAAAACACAAGCTAATCCAAAGTCTTTAGTTGAAAAGTGTGTGTTTATGTATTGGTCTGCAGTTTACATCCTGTATGATGTAGTGCTTACAGAAACCACTCTTTGTGAAAACAATGTGTTCTGAACCGACTACAATAATGTTTGTTAGAACAATTACCAGCAGACCTATGAATACATTTACAGTACAATTAAATGACTAATGTGTTTATGGCATCACACAGGTGTTTGCTGCTTTTACGTTTCATTCACTGATCCACTGGATGATACAGAGAAAGGACTGAAGATGTTTTCTTCAGGTGAAGATGACACCACATACATGTGACTGTGGAATAAGTTGCAGATTGTAGTCTTAATATAGAACCAGTTCTTCACAGTATTTCACATTGCATGACGTGAACCGAAAGCCTCTATTTTTATATGTCCTTTAGCACATCAACAGTCAGAAAACATGCAAATGTTTCTGAAAAGGGCATGTTGTGGAGTTCACTGTCCTATTTCCTGATCACATTGCTCAAAGTAACAAAAAGCTGCAAACACAACTCAGTGGTTAGGTTGTTAAGGGAAAAAAAAAATCACCATACTTTAAAAAACAACCACATTTCTTACCATGAATAAGAGACAACAATCATCTCTTGGTCCCCACTGTTTACTATTTTCTATTACGCAGCCTCCACTCTAATAATACTGTCTGACCAATGCAAGTTTAATTGTATGACTGACATTTGAAAATCATACACCAGCAAAAACCCTTATTTTTATGCACTGTGACAGAAATGTGACTAACACTGAGTCAGAAACCAAAAATACACCAGGTTAACAGCAGACTTTTTCTGCATAAACATTATCTGATGTGAAATACAAAGTAAACAAATCAGACGCAAAACAAGTCAAAATTCAATTCAGTCCAAAAACTCTACACTACTCTTATGAAAGTCAGGCATGTTGGTTTGGAATCCAGCTGTCTGCACAGATAGAAATGTCATAATCTGCTCATGTTCTTGCAGTCATGAAATGATTCACCATAACGTGAATCATTTAATGAGGCATTTCAGAAATAATGTCTTCTTAGTTGTGGCTATGCAGCTGTGCCACTGTGCATTGTTGCTCAGACCAAGCAGAGATGTGAACGGCACAGGTAGAATCACCCAGTCCAGCCCTGGCCTTCACTCCAGTTTACCACCTGTTTTAATCAGTGGTCTGTCACGACTATTCACCAGCTTCATCCATCTCTGCATCTGCTGGAGCTGCATTTTGCTGGTCCGGGTCACCGGGTAGGATGTCTGTAACTGTCTGGATGAGCTCCTCAATCTGCTCCTCTGTTAACCGCTCTTCACTCTCTTCTACCATCTGAACACAACAGATATTTAAGGCCACATTTACAGCTGTTTGTTTCTTCTAGTAATGCACCAACAATAATCAGCTAAATCTGCACCTCCCCTATTGGTGCTGTTTCTCATTGTTTACATGTCTGGCTCCAAACTACTGTTTTGGTTCACTCTCACTGCTCTCATAATTTTAAGATTGACAATCTATTGTTCATTACCTGCTCAGCAGCAAATGATGGACACATTTAGCAGAGATAAATACTGAGGTCCATTTAAAGCTGCAGCAGCTAAAGAGTCACATATTTTCCTAGGAGCTGGTAGGGTGCCGCAACAACAAAAGTAGGAAATATTAGGTTTAGATTCTCCAGAATGTTGTTCCATAAATGCTTGTAAGGTTAAAAACAAACAAACAATGATTTGCCAACATCTTCACCCTAACATCTGTAACCAAATTGTATTAACATCTTGCTCCAGACTTACTTCAGATTTAACTTTAACAGAATATAAAACTGGTTTTATTTTCCTGTGTTTATAATATAAAATACACAATATACAAACCTGCCTTTCTTTAGATTTGTGAAATCAATTTGTCTGCAGTTGTTATACAGTTTTACGTTGTGTCTATTTAGTGGCTGGTCTTGAGACTCTTATCATGTCACAGTATTTTCATCAGCTATTAAATGGACATAAAGATGAGATAGTGCTGTTTCAAATTTATTCCAAATTATTTTGCTGTGACAAAGAACAAAACACACACACACATTTCTTTATTACTAATTTGGTAATGGGGTTTTGTTTTGCACAGAAATTAGAAGCAGAAATGTGTGCTTTTTTAACTTTAGATGTTGACAGAATCCAATTACAGCAAGACAAACCTGGCTTGTTTGTAGCATATTAATTATATATAAAAAAATTACAGAAATATAGACCAGTAGGAAGAAAAAATAACAGGAAATTGCAAAACATTGATGACAGCTGAGTAATGTGAAATACTCACTAGCTGAATTTCCACTGCTGTTTGTGGCCGGTGGTTCAATAGCTGCAGCTTCTCAGCCCTGATGAGAGAGGGGGAAGTATAATCAGGGTGCACTATATATGCAGAATGTGAAAACCATGCAGTATATATGTCTTTCTGACATGCTAATGATTTTGGTAAATCCCAAAGTAAAAATCTATTTGTCAGACTAGACTGACTTTGTGAGTTTGTGAGGCATCATGGTGGTGAGGAACTCTTTGACAATCTCTGGATTCTCTCTGCTGCAGGGTGTGTTTGACAGGTACTTCAGTGTCTGTATGAAAAATAGAGAAGAAAGGAACTGTGGGCACACTTTGAAAAGGTAAAAATGTAACGGTGTTAAGAAAGAGAAGATGTGTTCTAACCTCATACATGATGGTGTTTAAGTTCTGCTGCCCTGCACTGTGCTTGTTCTTCCCGCTGTCCTTTCTCTGTTCCTTCAGGTCTGTCAGGAGTTTAAACACCTGGGAAACAACGAAAAACAACTATGAAGTGACACAAACGTGTTTCACATCTTTACTTAACAGAGTGATAAACACATTTTTTAAGTAGACAAAACATCTTACCTCATAGTTACTGAGCATGGCAGCGTTAGCATTTTTCCTGAAAGCAAATAAATAAATGCTTGAGACCAATTCATGTATAAAACTATATAATTCAGACAAGTTAACCTAACTTTTTCTTCTCACTGTATTTTAAAATTAGGTGCATCATGACTTAGTTACATGTGTTTGCTACTGTACTGAACAAACATTTGAGGCACATTTATGTTCAGACTCTCATCCACCACCATAATTAGTCCCAATATTATTCTGCAACAACATCAAATATGTAGCTAGAGCCATAAAGAACTCTACACACAGACAAAAAGATCAAGGAGTCCTATCAAAGGTCATATATGCAGCATAAATCACAAAAGTGGTTTTCTTTAGGGATAACTGGATTTACTTACCTAGTTCCTCAAAAAACTTTGTGACATGGTGCCGTTTTAAAGGGTGATTAGATTAAATATTTATATTTTTCTGTTTAACTCACCTTGTATGAAAGTAATTAATAAAAAATAATCATGACAAAATATCCTCTCTGTCACAATTCCTTTCGTACAGTACTGTGTACAGTACAATAGTCTAAACTATGGAAAATGGTTTACAGTAGATTACAAGATATCATCTTTTGTATTATATATAACTATAAACCTTTGGACATTTTTTTCATTTAAATAATAATTTAGTCCATGAAATCAGTAATTATGAATATTACCTATTACAATTTCCCCAGAGTACAAATCCATACCAAAACATTAATTATCAGCACAATGACAAAGAAAAAAATAATTGCCCCTAAAACGAATGTTTTTTTCTTTAAGGGTTGTGTCAGTCAGTGTATTAATAATTAAATAATATCATGATCAAATGACGATGCACTTTGTCTTATTCAACTTGAGGAGTTTTTGTTGTTTATTATTGTAAAAACGTTTCGAGTTTGAAATAGGTGTGAAAACTATTGTCAATACAGCCTCGTTTCCCCAAAACGAACCGGATACGGAGACAAACTCGTAGCTGTTTTAAATTTAACCACAGATGTTTGTGTACAGCTAAAACAATATATATACAGCTGTCATGATATGAACACATAGAGAACAAATCTGAATTAAATATAAAAATTACTTACACTTCCATTTCACCAGGCCCACGATACGGTCCGTTTTAAAACAGTGTCCGTGTGTAAAATGTAGTTCGCGTCAAACGTTCCGCCGGAACCAAGCTTTTTTCAATTTAGTAAATTCTCCGCAAAATTATATTTTTGGTTTGTACTACCTTCCTCTTGATTCAGATTATGTGGTGATTTTAAAGATGTCGTTTTATTTTATACTGACCCTATTCAGGACAATACAACCACACTGTGGAAGCCAAACGAAAAATAAACCATCAAACTATGAGAATATCTCCACCTGTTGTTCACTGCGAGTCACTGCAGGAAAAAACAAAGCAGTAAAATTTTTAGACAGATGAATGTTGCATCAAAAATCTGTAGCAGTGTAATAAAATTTACCCAACTACATTTTCAGGCAGTATCTGTAGGCCTATACCATCTCAAATCCAAGCCCCAGATATGAACTGTCATTTTTATATTTATGCTGTTGACAGAAAATATTTAAAAACACAACCTAAATCTAAACATCAGAATTTGTAATTTGTTACAGAGCCAATAAAAACAACATAAGTCACTTTAATCAGATATGATCAGATAGGAATTTACAGTTTGCGAGAAATTTCAAAAAACAGTGATTATACCACAGAGTATAACAAAGTACAAAATCCATTATTACAGTTGTTTTCATATATTATATACATTATATATATATAAAAGCATAAGTTAAAAGAAATACATTAAAGAGACTTACTTAAACTTGTAACTAAGTCATAGGCTATTTTGTACTTTTACTGTTCATGTTAAGTGCAAAACAAAAAGTGTTTAATAAAGTATCCCGCTATATGAAAACATATCTAACAGCCCTTGTTGTTCACTACTGACATTAGAATCTTCTGTCAGTGCTTAGTAACTATTCAGTTACTGTTCTAATCATCGACGTCCATAGACTCAGGCTCTTCCTTCTGACAGAAGAACTCAAAGAACATTTTCAAACTCTCATCATTTCCAGCTTCTGCGCTACTGATTACATTTTGAAAATCTGTGATGTTTCTGCTCTTAACCAGTTCCTTCACATTGTTCAACATGTGTTCGTGGTCTGCATATTTACAAGCAAGGTACGCCTTCAACACATTGAACCGTTTCTTTACAACCATCTGAACAATGATGTGTTCGATAACGAAGGACAAATGATAACCAAACTCCATAACAAACTCTTGTTCACGCTTTCTATTGAGGTATGGATATCCCCCTGAATGCATTGCAACAACTCTGGCTTGATCATCAAAAACAGGAGAGCCTGACGAGTAATGAAAAAAACAAGTGTTGTAAGTAATAAACGGGCTGTTAGGGTGAACAGGGCCTGACACATCAATGGGAAGCAACTGACTTTGGCAACGATTAGCCACAGTCTGCATACGATGATCAGGTGGAATAATCAAACATGAATCTATTTTTTTCAAACCACCATCAGGATGCCCGATGAGATGGCACTGTCCACCACTTTGAGGAGGGAATCCAAAATGTGTTAACGGACCATCAGGCAATTTCTGATCAGCAATGAGCATTAACAAAGCCCAGTCGTTCTGCAGTGATGTATTTGAGTCTTCAGTGAGAGCAACTTCCACCTCTATTTCTCCTCCTGACTTCTCTCCTCCCTTACTCTGATCTAGACTTTCAAAAGAGAAATGTACCGTGACCCTCCTGTCAAGCTGACATCTATTCTCACTATAAATGCCTTTAACCACATGTGCGTTTGTAAGGACAAACTTGCCAAACAGGAGAAAGCCAGTTCCCGCTGGGCTTCCGTTTATTCTCACTTGACAAACTCTGCTACTTAGATCCATCAGCTTCTTCATTGTTTTTACTTCTATGGATGTTTGAGCACTCTTTCCGTACTGCGCACGCATCGGATTCTGGACATGTAAAGGCTTAGAAACTCTAAGCCTTTTTGTTTCACACAATATTTCTCCTGGTGCATCATGATTATTTATCTTTCGTTTCTTTTTTGGTATGTTGTCGTTGGGTGACATATCCGTGGGGCACTGCTGGGGGTCTTGGTTTTCATTCGTGTCAGGTCTCCGAGATTCATTCTCTGTCATGTAAGCATCATCAAGACTGCTAGGCGGGCTGTCTGGCGGGTCACGCTTGTCGAGCAGTATGACCTTGTAAGTTTTACCATCAAGGTCATCAACAAGATTTGACATTTCTGTGGAGACTTCAGTGCTGGTGTGAGAGAGCGCACAGTTCTTTTTGAAAACATCGCTTAGAAAGCGGCCGTCTCTTCTTAGAGCTTGCTTCACTTTTTCTCCTTTATATGCATAAACAGTAATTTCCTGAACAAGTGTGTTTATCTCTGGATTATTCATGAGTTTTACTACATTTTTACCTCCTTTTGTCAGAACGTTAAATGTCACAAGCTTACCAGACGGACGCTTTCTGTGGCGATGAACAGAGACATTACTATTTTGGCTCTGCTTCCGTCCAGCTTTAACATACTTGAGAATCAATTCTCCATTCTTAATCAAACTGCATGGACAGTGTGAACTGATGGCTCTCCCACTCAACACAATGACAACCTCTTTGTTCTTGAGCTTTTCTTCAGCGCGTCGAATATATGGGCTTCGTCTCAGCGATTCCTCAACAGTTCCAGCCTTGTTGCAGGTAACAGATATACTTGGTCTCTTGCCACTAATGCGAAACTTAAAAGTATGGGTTACATGTTGCACCTCCTCGTCCTGGGAAACAAAAAGCAATCAAGTCTCACATTAATTCAAATGCAGTAAAATGTTTTATTCTGCTAAAGTAATACCATTAAACCATGTCCCATCTCAGAAACTGAGGTGAAATTTAAATTATACCAGCTCAATTTTGTGACATTTTCTTAAAATACAAGAGGAAAAAGAAAAATAATAAATCATAGAAAAGTAACTAAAGTCTGTGTGCTTCATAGTTTTCATTTGCCAACACATAAATATGATAAATACAGAAAGGCTGTTGTTACTGTACATTACATTAGCTTGAAACAGCTGGAGTTAAACTGACTGTAAAGTTCATTACCTTTGCCATCGGTCCACCATTTGTGGCCTTTGGTTCCATTTTTTCCAGCAACATTTTAACAATGCTTCATAGGTGTTGATTCCTTATCTACAGAGGAAGAAATTAGGGATTCTATTATAATGTTATGACAAGATAATAAATAAAATACAATTTATATTAGTAATAATAATTCATATCGTTAAAATAATGTGATCCACTTTACAACTAATGATAACACACAACAAATTGAACTTTTTTGTAACACTTTTTGCCAGAAAACAAAAAATGCAATCAATATAAGAAAAGGCTCAAGAGGAAAAAAGAAAATATAACAGATGCAACAAAATAATGCCTGAAGAATTATTATTAGAATTATATTCCTGAAGAATATAAAATCAGTCATTTTGCAGATGATAAAGTCCTGTGTTAAATAATAAACCGAGGATGGCAAAAGCTCTTAATATTATCTCCTTATTCTCCCCGGCTTCATAACTATATCAGGATATCTAAAATTGCTTTGATTAGAGTAGAACCAGAAGTCAAATATTTAGAAACATTAACATCCAAAAATATGGCCTGAAGAGAAGATGCCCACATTTGTAATCAAATTGTCAACATCGGCTAACCAGAGGTATCACTATATTTGGTCATTCTTTCCTAAAATGAGGTAAAAAAAGGTATATGCAAATCAATCTACCCATTCCATGCCCTATATGTTTCTCCCCAAAACATAAAGAAAACCAACTCAGCAATTTTCCAATTCCTATGGAAAAATAAAACCCACTACATTAAAAGACCACAGTTAGTAAAGTTGGTTTATAGGCAAATACCATAGTCAGTGGAGAAATAGCAAATGTATTTAACATGGTTTATAGGATTCATAAGGATTTTACACTATATACTTCCTATCACTTAAGAAACTAAAATTCAGCAAATCTGTAAAAAGGATTTATGACAACATCTCTCATTTATTACGGTTCTATTTATGCCTCCTGTGTCTTTTGGCCCGTGTGCCCTATGTGTTATCATGCACATTTAAAAAAAAATCTATCTATGGTGGTGTTGTTTTTGCTGGACTACAAGTCTTTAATAAAGTATCCTATCTAGCTATACTATTTAATAAATACATGCACAATCATTAGAAATTAAATAATGAATTTATCCCTAGAAGAGACACTGTGCCAGTAATAAGTGTTCTGTGTCATCTCTAAACACAGAATAGTAGTATAATGGAAGACTTAATGTCCAAACACATTGCAGATTCAAGTTATGAAGCAGATTTCTGTGAGAGAGATGTTTAGAGAGTAAAAAAAAAAACTAAAACAAAAAAACACACTTGTTTCCACAAGTGTTGCTTATTTGGGCTTGCTCTCCATCTCCTGTCCCACTCTACTATACCTGTCTAAAGAAGAAAAAATGTGTCCCCTATCCCCCCTGCAAGTGTAATATTTCCCTCTAATTTGAAGTAAAATCTAAAGTAATATAATATTTTTGTAAAGTACAAGTACCTCAAAACTGTACTGAAGTACTGCTTGTACTGCCTAGTCACTTATTTTGGGGTTGTTTTCATAGACCTAGTTGCTTGTTTCAATCCCAATATCTGGCAACACTGCTTTTGAGTCGCAGTTCATCTCGAAGTTCGAGCTCACTTCCAACTAACATCAACGCATGAATCTATTCCATTTAAAAAATCGACACCAGCAGTTTTGAAAATATCCTTTTATACGTTTTCTAACTTGACATGGGGAGTTAGAAAATGTATAAAAGGATATCTTCAAAACACAGAGCACATACCAAAACTGTGCACTAGGGTGTTTGCTTGTGCATACAACTTGTGGCCCTGCCTATGAATGTCATCATCATTGTCCGTCAAATTTTCAGTAATCATATAATAAGATATTTTACCTTACTGCAAACTTCTAGTTCATTACCTGCCAATTTGAAAACTGGAAATTTTGGTGACTGATCACCAAAGTGGTGCGACTAACCAACACCATACTTTTATTAACATTATATTTGATCTCAGCAGCAGGATTCATGTGCAATAAGGTTTCATGCAGATCGACTGTTTGTCTATCTACCTCACTTCTAAGATTATAATTACATATCCTTTTATATTATATATGTATATATGCTAGCTTTCTCTTTTTTTAAGACTTTATTTATATATTTATCTTGTTTTATAGATATCTCTCTGACACAGGGACTGCACCTAATTTCGTTGTACTTGTTACAATGACAATAAAAATATTCTGATACACAGTACAAACATTTAGCAGATGCTGGAGACCAGCACTACTCGGACTAAAACCTGCATCGTCTGGTGGACATACCAGTTAGAGAAAATGCGCATGTCTGGGCACTCGCCTATCAATCATTTTGAGAAACTATCTATGCACGAGGCTTCAGAAGCATAAATAAAACTCAAAACATGAATTTTGTCCTTTGTATCGGTTTAGAATTTTTTTAAAAGCATAAATGCACATGTTGGTACCATGATTAGCTATAAAACCAAACTGGAGGACTTAATAAATACAGTTAATTTATCAAGCAGAATATATTCCAGAACTTCAGACAACATGCTGTCTACCGCTATCGGTCTATAGTTATCTATGTCACTAAGTTTTTCCAGCTTTATCTTTAATGACTGGCACAAACAAGACAGACAGTCTGTAAAACAAGGAGTGAGGAGGACTGACATCCAGTAGATAAAAAAAAAACTTAATATGAACCACGATTGAGTTTGCTTCTTCTTCTTCTTGTTTTACGGTGGTTGGCAACCAACGAAGAAGCATTACCGCCTCCTACTGCCTCGGAGTGTGGATCAGAGTTACAGTCTAGCCAAAAG
>JAUYWH010000006.1:15371276-15393369 GCA_034779795.1 Ctenopoma multispine | reverse complement strand
GTCTGAACACACTAGAAACAGAGCCAAGGGGTCCCGCTCCACCCAGCGCAAAGCCAGCAGTACTGCCATGAGTTCCGCAGAGTAGACTCCCAGATAGTCAGAGGCACGAAATACCTACTTTTGGGTTTTTTATTGGCGGTTGGCAAACAACAAAATGGTGCATTACTGCCACCAACTGGTTATCTTAGCCAAACGAGAAAAAAAACAAAACAATAATAATGTAATAAAATTAAATCCTCCCAATTAACCAGTCAATCGAAGAAACTGCAATAGAAAAGGGTAACACACACTTTTCCCCAGCACTGCCAGTATATACCGAACTTTAATTCTTTCAAGGTTCCGGACATGAGTACTCCTTTCTGTTTCTTTCTACAATATACCATAATGTGCTCCACTGTCTCTACCTGCCCACAAAAATCACAATTCCCTGTGTTATATATTACTATTCACGACAAGCCTCATTGTTTGAATTCTGTATAATGTCTGTTGGATCTCTAATTGAATATCAAACAAATAGTTCTAAGCGGTCTGATGTCCTCTATCCATTGTAGCACTAATAGCAATGCCATCATTTCCCCAGTATACACTGACAGTCCATCACTAATCCTTCTCCCTACTGTAAGATGGAATCCAGGGACATTAAATGCCACCCCCATTTTGTTGGTCGAATCTCTCGATGCACCTGTGTAGATCTGAATGTTGCTGTGATACCCACCAATACAGGCCTGTGTCCAATGAGAATCAAAGTTAAACTCCTTGTCTTTCTTCTTCTTTTCTAGTATCGAGAGATCAACTGAGGCGTTAGGAAGGATCCATGGCTGAACTGCTGTGTAACAGTCCACTGACCATCCAAAACTTTTAACCTTCCTTCTCCCAGCAGGGTTTTAAGGTAGCGTGCAATGGATGAAACTGGTCATGGCCCTGTAAATTTGCCCAGTACGCAACTAACAGTTGAATTCTCCTCAATTCCATCGGCATCTCTCCCATTTCTACCTGCAATTCTGCAACTGAAGTTGTCCTAAATGCTCCTGTGCAAAGTCGCAATGCCTGAAATTGAACAGAATCCAACTGTTTAAGAACCGCACCCACTACTGAACCAAATACCACACACCCATAGTCTAGCACTGATCTTACTGGCCCGATATAAATAGCCTTTAACGTAGTTCTGTCTGCACCCCATACACTCCCCGTTAAGCACTGTATGTGCACCGCCCACGTAAGTTTTTCATCTAGCCATATTCCCAAAAACGTCATTCTTTCTAAGTCTTGATTGTAAAGTGCAGTTTCTTTACTTTACTTTACAGACGCTTTTATCCAAAGCGACTTACATGGAGCTAGTGATGAGTGTCTGGCTCAGAGACACACCTGGTAGGGGATGGGCCACAGTTTCTTTACAATAAACTCCAAGTTCTTCCCTCTTTTCCAAATTGCGCCATCATCTGCAAAAAGTGAAAACCCCATCACACTCTCAGCTTAACCAAACACATCATTTATCATTTGAGAAAATAACAAAGGGATCACTATATTGCCTTGGGGCGTTCCATTTACAACAAGGTATTTTTGCGAATAGCTCTTTTCTACTCTAATTTGGACTGATCTCCCTGACAAAAAAATCCGGAGCCATCTGTACACTCTGCCTGAGATGCCTAAAATACAAAGTTTAATCAACAAGCCCGTCCTTCCACATCACATCATACGTTTTCTCAATGTCAAAGAAGACGCAACACTTTCCCTATTCACCTGAGCCCTCCTTATTTCATGTTCCAGACACTAAACTGGATGCATGGTGTTTCTTTCTTTCCTAAAACCACTTTGGTATTTGGCCATACATCCTTTAGCTTCCAAATAGTACACTAACCTGTTATTTATCATTTTCTCCACTACTTTACAAAGATTGTTAATGCAATGCAGATGTTAATGCAATAGGTCTGTGACTACCTGGGCTCAGACCTTGCTTCTGCCTCTTCTTCTTCTTCTGAGGTTTAATGGCGGTTGGCAAACAGCTTGCAGGTGCATTACCGCCACCTTCTGGGTTAGAAGCCATACATAAAATGACTATCAGTGTGGGGATATTATTTTTGAGAGATAGAGAGGACTCACGGGGTGTGCTGAGACGCCCTGTTTCTTTCCACAGACTGACAGAAACAACTACAAAGAGATGTTAAATAACATCAAGACTGACATCAGTTTAAATCCTATGGAAGCTGAGGGCAGCTTTTCTGTTAATACATTTTTAAAAGCTGTCAGTTAATGTTTGAACTTTTCATGTAGGCTTTGTGATCACAGCGTTTATGAGGAGCCTGAACGTGACGGCAACGTGAGTACGTGCGGATTACGTAACACGCAAAGAGCTTCTTGTGGGGCGTCTTCGGTGACGTCTTTTAAAGCGGCACCAACGCGTTTTGTGTAAACTGCCTCGTTCTCAGCGGCTCCGGTGTTCAGTTCTGACCGCTCGCATTTAACGGAGCCTCAGCCGAAACATTTCACGGGACCAGCAGAAGCTGCCGTCGTCGACGAGTATGGCCAGTGCAGAGGTAATGTGGGGGTTTAGCTGTGGTGACTGTGAGCGGAGGATCCACGTGTTGTTGTTTCAATGCACAGCTGGACGCAAACAAAACAAACTGTCAAAGTGTCTGTTCTCCTGTGTTAAACTGACCGGCAGTGATGCATTAACGTCATCCTCTTCGTGTCTTTAGCTCAATTTGAAGTAGTTGATGTTAATTTTGCACATATTGTCTCTCTCTCTCTCTTAGGGGAGTAAACTCTGGGGGGGTCGTTTCGTGGGAGGCACTGATCCCGTCATGGAGAAGTTCAACGCATCCATCGCCTATGACCAGAGGATGTGGGATGCTGACATCCGAGGCAGCAAGGCTTATGTGAAAGCTTTAGAGAAGGCAAAGCTGGTCACCGCGGAGGAGATGAACCAGATTCTACAGGGGATGGATCAGGTTAACCTTCTCACCCCTCTCACACTTTCAGTGAAATACACTCTGCTGTGTTGTGTATGAGGGACACAGCCTGCCAGGTGTTGTAATAGATGACTGCTGAAAATGTGCCACTGAGCAGGATTCCTCTGTCATCATGTGACACATGGCAGCTGCCAAACCGCTTCAGTTATTATTCCATCAAGCAGGGTGAGGTCGGTGGTCAGGGTACACCCTCCACTCTGAGGTTTCTCTATGTTGAAAGCATAAATGGCAAATGCTTTACACGCCATGTGGAATTTAAACAATATCTAACATACTTCAAAGCAGTTGTTTAATTACAGGTCTTACTAATAAGTTCCCACATGCATCGTCATTTACTTTATGTATTAAGCTGGTTTAACGGAGCCTCTGATTTACAGCACACATCTTAGAATTATATAGTGGTTCAAATAGGCAGGTGAAATACTAAAGTTAGGCTAGAATTAAGTAATGATGTGATTTTTCTTTCTTTCCAGATTTCTGAAGAGTGGTCTAAAGGTGTTTTTGTGATCAAACCTGGAGATGAAGACATTCATACGGCCAATGAGCGCAGGCTAAAGGTGAGGCATAGCTTGTTTGATCTTTTCTGGTCTGTTTCATGGGATTTGTTGACAATAGATAAAAAATAAAATGACACCAGCCTGGTCTTCTAAGTGTCAACATTACATGGAGGATCTTCCAGAAACTCCTCAACCTGTCAGCTAAATGTTTTCCTTGAGCCTGGTGATGGACGTGACTATTGATGGCCTTTAACTGCCGTTTTTTTTTGTTTTTTGTTTTTTTCAGGAGCTGATTGGTGCAGCTGCGGGGAAGCTTCACACTGGAAGAAGCAGAAATGACCAGGTTTGTCTTTACAAAAAAACGTCTGTTTTTGAATTATGAAGTTTTATTCGTACTTGAAGCTTCTGTTTTATTTCATTGTCAGGACTATCTGAGTAAGTATCATGAGACTTTGCTGTTTGGTTAACCAGGTGGTGACTGACATGAGGCTGTGGCTGCGGGATGCCTTCTCAACCCTCACAGAAAATGCCCTGCAGCTGATATCTACCATGGTGGAGCGGGCTGCAGTGTAAGATAAATGCACACTGTCACAAACACAAACACATGCCTACTTGTGACTGTGCTTTCATAAAGCTGCCCTGTGGTGTCGCCTCTTTCTGAACGGCAGTGAAATTGATGTCCTGTTTCCTGGTTACACCCACATGCAGCGAGCTCAGCCGATAAGATGGAGCCACTGGATTCTGAGGTGAACTTTCTAAAGGAAAACCTACAGTGTAAGTCTTCCATCTTTGCATTAGACGCTGTGTTGCTCATGTCAGACGTGTGTCTCTCCTTCCACGCGCTCGCTGGTTGAACGACTCCTCAGTTATGCTGTCGCTCTGAGCAGAGATGTGGACCGTCTTAATGAGATCAGGAGAAGAGTTAATGTTCTACCTCTGGGCAGGTACACTCACTGTTTGACAAGGATTTTTACCACAGAGACACGATGATTGAGTAATAACTCTTGTTGTTTTTAGTGGTGCCATTGCTGGAACACCATTCAACATTGACAGGGAGCTATTACAGAAAGGTCAGGCCACTTTCCTAAACAATAACCAGACTGTTATGAGGTGATGATTTGTCAGCGCTTTGTTGACAATTTGTTTTCGCTTCCCCCACGCCACCATTTCTCCTCAACTGTATGTGTAGAGTTGGCGTTTGATAGCATCAGTCTAAACAGCATGGATGCCACAGGCCAAAGAGATTTTGTTGGTATGTAAACCATAAATACCAGCTGTCCTACATAACTGATAATATTATGAAGATTATACATATTGAAAATTAATAATTATCTTTGTTCGCTAAGTTTTATTCAGTCTTCTCGTGTTTCTTTAGCTGAGTTCTTGTTCTGGGGTTCCTTGTGTACGACCAATCTAAGCAAGATGGCTGAGGACCTGATGCTGTACAGCACAAAAGAGTTCTCCTTCATCGCACTCTCTGATGCCTACAGGTCCGCTTCTCTTTTATTACGTCATCATCATTGTCTTACTTAATGTGTGCATTACTACAGTAACTTTATGATCCAATTGTACATCTTGTTGTTTTAACTAAATAAAGAAATGAAACTTCTGAGGACAGCTTCTGTTGTCCAAAACATCACATTTGCTTATGTATTTATTTATTTTTAATTATATGTATATGTAGCACGGGCAGCAGTTTGATGCCCCAGAAGAAGAATGCAGACAGTCTGGAGCTGATCAGGAGTAAAGCAGGTCATGTTTTTGGCAAAGTAAGACCTGCATTAAAGATACACAAACGTGTTTAATCACATGCTTAATACCTTTTTAGTCAGATGATTTTAAAAACACAAATTATTAAAAACAACTAATGACCCTTTAATATTCATTCAGAAACAAAACATGATATCTTAGTGTAATTACAGCAAAAATATGAGACCACATTTCCCATAAAGCCTGTTGCTTCAGAATCAGACCAGCACACACAGACTTCTTGTGCTTGTGACACACTTTGTTTTTGTGTGACTCCTTGCACTCAAGCTTTGACTCTGTCTGTATTTCAGTGTGCTGGATTCATGATGACACTGAAGGGACTGCCCAGCACGTACAACAAAGACCTGCAGGTAAGAAAATGTGTTTTTTCTGTCCCCTCTTTTCATGGGGAGAACCTACTTCTGGATGTTCTTTTAATGGTCTTTTATTCTACTTTTCATCTTTCTCCAGGAAGACAAAGAGGCCATGTTTGATTGCTATGATACTGTTCATGCTGTGCTGCAGGTGACAACTGGAGTCATGTCAACTCTGAAGGTAAAGGCAGCTTTGTACGTCCCGTCTGTGCAGCAGCATAAGCATTTTTAATAACTTACCAAAACTTTAAAAGATAATTAAGTTTAAATTAGTTATGTTGGTGTCAGGTCACAAAGGCCGATATTCAATGCATCAGTTACCTGATGTTGTTTAAAAGATTTTTCACAGTCGCTCATACAATACATCAGAATGAAAGCTGTAGAGAAGAGGAATAGATGGGACAGTGTGTGAGCAAACGCTGATGTGTTGTGTTTTTCATGTTTAGAAGGTTTAAATAATGTTTTTTACTTCACTGTACATTTCAAAAATAATAATTCTAAAAACAAAATAACAGTGATATTGCCTTTGTCGACATTACTCTCATATTACAGATCAACCAGAGTGTGATGGAAGCAGCCCTTAGTCCTGACATGTTGGCTACTGATCTGGCTTACTACCTTGTTAGGAAGGGGGTGAGTAGATCATACTGTAGATAAATTACTATCTAAATCTTGTACAAATGATGGTAGAAATTCCATCAGAACAATCTTAACATGCTGTATCAATTTAACAGATTATTAAGAGATAATTCATTTATGATCTGGTTTATTTTTATCAATTTATTTGTCTCTGTTATCCACACACAGATGCACACTGAGCACCTGTTTTATTCATCATTAGGCCAGATATGTAGCACATGAACTGCAGAGTAGAGCAAGAGACTGGGACAGAACCTGGAACATCTTTGTTCCCAACATCCCTTTTTTAAACATGCTTCATCACATCTTCATCACTGTGCCACATCATCTTTGCCAAATTGAGCCATTTTTTTTATTTTCCGACGTTTCCACTCTAGCCACACTAACAGCGTGAAAACAACAGATGGGTGAAGTAAATGATTCATGTGGAATAGTTGTTATGACAAGGACAGCAAAAATATTTTTTCAGGGTCTGACATGTATTAATGTGTAACCGTGTGTTACCCTGTCTTGCAGGTGCCATTCAGAGAGGCCCATGGCATGTCTGGTAAAGCGGTGTCTACAGCTGAATCTAAGAACATCGCCCTGAATCAGCTCACGGTGGAAGACCTGAGGGCTGTTAGGTGACTGTCTTTCTCACACGCCTGCTACTTAAAAGCCCCAAACATTTTCTTCAGTGTAACTTGTTTAATGGAACAGGATTATTATTAGTATCTCTCTCAACATTTTGTCTCAATATTTCCTAAATGCACTTTTCTTTTTTTGGGGGGGGTCATTTTAGCCCTCTGTTTGAAGACGATGTCTCCTCAGTGTGGGACTTCAGGAGCAGTGTGGAGCAGTACAGTGCTCCTGGAGGCACAGCCAAGAGTAGTGTCACTGCTCAGGTCGAACACCTGAGGAACTGGATTAAGAAGCAGGCACAGTGACCACAGCACAACTTTACCTTAAATGTTTGAATCAGGCTGCCACAAGTTAGTTACAATGAAATGTCAAGCTCATAGGTCACAGTGAATGATTAATGACATGAAAAACATTTTGCATTCTAACAATTCTTTTCACGTACATATAACATGTTACATGGAGAATTAGTTACGTAGGGATGCTTCAGTTGATCACGCACAGATCGTAAATGTTACAAATAAACCTGACTTTGTATATTAGCTGTCAAAAATAAATAAATGGTAACAAAACAGTGTTTTTACAGCCTGATCCATCACGGTTTTATCAGGTATCTGTAAGGGTTCCAATAAATGTATTAATTCTTTGGAATATCCAATTATTGTTTTTATAGTAAATCAGGCACATTTCTACACAGGTTTAATTTCATAAATGTTCATTATGTACAAAGTGGTGCATTAACATATCACACATCAAACATGAATAGAGAAATTGTTATTCTGGCACAGCATCATAGGTGTTTATCTACATCTAGAACTCATTTGATTTTCAAACACGTGCACATAACTTTTAGGAAATGCTGTTTCTTACTAATACTAATACATTCACTATTCTGCAACAATATATATAGAAGTAAATAAGAATTGACAAAATAACAGTTAAGATGAGGAAAGTTATACACACATGAACTGTAAGAAAGAAAAATAATGTAAACCCCTAATTGTACATTTTCTTCATCGTACAGCTGTCTTTATGTAAAACAAATTTTAGTTAATGATAAAATATTGACTCCAGTTCTCATCACATTTAAAGTAAATGATTCAACTTTAAGTTATAACATTTGACTCCAACACTTTTGAGGTGGTTTACCAGATATGAGACATTTAAGTCTGGACCAAAGTGGTAGTCAACCACTGGTAAACTCTTATTCAAAACTAATATTCTTAAACAATACACACAATTCAGCCACAACATTAAACACATCTTGTGCTTCTATTGTTGTGATGGACAGAGGGCAGCATGGGAAAAGTTTGACGCTGGCCATAATTTACAGAACACACAGTGCACTGTGCTGCGTATGTGCAGACTGGTCAGAGTTCATGGCTCGTAGTGACCTCTGTTCTTCTAATACGTCCATGCAGGTCACCATATTAAAACCACCAGGTGGTATTAATGTTGTGGCTGATGGTGTGAAAAATTGTATGCTACACAGTCAGCTCACTTCACCATCGTAAAAAATGAACAGCGACAAACAACAGCATCATGATGAATTTAACAGGTCAAACTTTATGTCCAAATACAGTTGTTATTTTGTTTGGTGAATGACTATAAACATAATGACCGGTTTGCCTTCATACATACAGTAGCGTGTCACTGTGTCAGTGTGTTAGACTCACTGTCCAAAGCACAACTAAGAAAACTGCAAACCACGAGTGGACCACAGTTGTCTGTGCTGCACTTGCTGTGGAGTGGTACACAATTCTGCCATCAAGAGGCTGAGTAGGTCTGAAGATGTCAGTCATGGGCTGTCCCGTCCAAAATCGGCACTGTCGAATTATTGCGTCCAGCTGGAGTGGAATGGGGAAAAAAAAGGTTAATGAGGAACGCAGGGAAAGTTATACAGGTAAGAACTAGATAAAACAAGATTAATTTTTTTTATTCTCAAAAATTCAGTCATTAAAATATTATTCTGCACTAGAACAAAACATCCCTTTACATACATGTTGACTACGTTGTAAAATTGAATGCATAAAAACACCTTTGAAAGGTTTGGTACTATTGGAACAGTGCGTCTCCAAATTGAACCTGGAACATTTGTTAAGTTAATCTAATCAGGAAGACTAATTTTGTATCGACACATATTGTTTCTATAGATTTACATAGTATGTTTTTACAAAATCCACAATAAGCAAAATAATTAACAGTTTTATACAAAAAAAATTACACAGTAAATGCTGCAATCATAATGCAACTTCTGTTTGTCAGTGCAAGTTAATCTTCACAAAAGCAAAGCAAAATCTTTTTTTTTTGTTTTGTTTCTGCAGCTGAAGTTATTTTTTTTCACTTGTGAGCAAACCTGCTTAGAATTACTGAGCTGGGAAACATCATACAATCGGTGATATTTACTCACCTGTCTTCTGCTGATGGACAGGGTCTTTCGAAAAACCGTCCAGGCAACTGCCTGTTCACATCCTGGAGTTGTCATGGAGCCCACATAACGGTAGTAACTGTGGAGGTCGTCTGCAGGTGGGATGATGTCACTGAGTCGAAAGTTTGGTATCACTGTGCTGCTGCCTTATAGCAGAAAGTAGGAAGAGGTGCGAGGAAGAAGAGTTAGGATTTGATAGGTACAAGTATTGGATCACATTCAAACTCAAAGAAAACTAATAGTAAGTACATTCTGTCACATTTTTATGGTTTATACATTTGAGTAACAAAGATCCTACCATTGTTTTGTACTCGTCCCAAAGCAGCTATTACTTTTTCCAAATGAGGATGGTCATCTGTTGTTTCCTGGAACACAGCATCAAGATTATTGCACAAACCTAAATTAAAAATGCAGAGTGATGAAGATGGATGCATTTCTTACCTCAAACAGGAAGGCGAGCAAAGCTATACCTGCCATATCATGCTCGGCCTCTGCCAGAGATCTGTATGGCTCTTTGATGTGGACTATGTGCAGCTACACAGCGAGAGAAGATGAGAGGGTTACGGTGTCCTGAAGTACATTCAGTAATATTCTCCACAGTGTTTAGAATTTCTAACTGTATTAACACTTCACAAATGTAACACAAACAGTGTAAGGTACTGAAATACAAAAGAAAACATTAACTTTACATTACTTTTGCATTAAACCAATAACACATGTATGGGTTATTCTTTTAAGTAATAACTTTTCTATTATGTATGTGTACATAAAATGCGAAACAGAACACAGACATATGTTTATATACATATATTTTTGCCAGAATGAGTTGTAATTGAACCAGCATCTCATCTTTTTGTAAATTTCCGCTATTCTTGTAAAATGTGACTGATTTACCTCCATGGGGAATCTCTCTCCATCTATGGTGTGCTCTGATCCTGGTCTGCCATCTCCTCCCCAGTGGAAGTGAAACTGCGCAGCTCTGTAGTGACCCGGCAGAGCTCCTCCAGTCAGTTGGACTGATAGCGGCAAAGCAAAGTGAGCTGCACAGAAAATAGACCATTATCAAACTTTTGAGGAACTCAGTTCCTCTAGCTGCATTTTCACCAGAGACTAAACTAATTATCACAGGAGATTTTATGACAACTGGAACAACAGTGAAGTCCAGGCTTTTTATCTATTTTTGTACAAATTATGTGAAATATGACCCAAATTTGCTTAATCTTCTCGGGGCTTTGGCTCTGCTGTGGAAATGCAGGAGGACTCTTTACTCCTGGGAAAGTTCCTGAACATTAGCAAATTAAAGTTCCTGGAACTTCTGCTGTAAAAGAGTAAACACAAACCAAGTGGGGTTCTCCATTACCAGAGTGTCCTTTGTTATGCACAGTAACGTTGATTGTGTTGGTGTGACCGATGAAGTCAAAAGGTGGCAGGGCGCTGTTGACGTGCACTTTGCTGGTGACAATATTAATTGGTGACTGGCGTAATCCTCCACAGCTGGGAAACTGAGCTGCCCAGCGGCTGGGGTCTAGACAACACAAACAGCAGCATCAACAACATCATCACATTTTCAGCCTCACTGACTTTACAGTCTCAAGAGTGTTACCTTTCAGATGCAACTGAGAGAACCAGTTGACCTTTCTGGCCTCTTTCTGGGAGTGTTGCTGTGTTTGTGTATTACAAGTCATATTCTGAAACTACTAAACTGTTACCACAATTATGTTGTGTTGACAGTTTGGCTGGATTATGATCAGAGGCAATTTTATTTTAACAAATTAAAATTATTAAGAACAGTGGTGTTATGACAAGATGGTGCCACTTTCCTGTTCTTATTTCATTAACCAAAAGATGGTAAAACCCTGAGTTAAAGGGCAATTTTACACACGAGGTTCAGTTAGCTCATCATGTATTGTGTTACTCAGCCTTTGAAAACAGTTGTATAATAATTTTCTGTGGCTCTGGGGGAGATTTCCAGAGTGAAGAGAAAGTAGACCTGTTGTCCTCAGGGTACCTCATGTCTTAGAAAATTGAATTAGAAACTGAAGGTGTGATGTTTGAGAGAAGTAATTATGTGGTTGTTTTGACAGATACCAGTGCATCATCAGTCATTTTACAAACCACATCACAACCATACACACCATCAGGATATTTTAGCCTCTGGCGCTGCTATGTGCTTGGTTCTTTATAAATGTTTCTGTCTTTGTGCCCATTCAAAACATCTGCCTGTTGTAGAGAAAAGCTATTCTGTGACAGTTCACATAACACTGTTAATATAAACATATTGATTATAGATGCATTAAAATATCTCCTTGCCTTCAAAGCAGTCTCGCAGTCCCACACTGTAATGAATTGACGAAAACTTTATGTATAAATTCATCACAAAAGTCTAATGATCAAATTTTCCAAATTGAGTTGGACCACCCACAGGAGGAAGGTCTGTGTTGAAGGATTAATGCAGTTTTAAAGTGACTAATACAGTGCAGATCAGTGTTTTACTTACAGCAGCTTTGACGCTTTCTTCTCTCAATATTGGATTTGTCTTGTAAAATACTTGGAGGCTTTCTGTCTGCTCTTACCTCTGCATGTGTCATCACAGGAGTACTGGCTCTGGTAACACCACAGAGCTGGAGGAGAAGCACATCGCTCAGATCAGCCACACACAAGCAGAGTTAGTTTCTTTGCTCCCATTCTTTTGGCAAATGCAAGGTAACTAACCTGATATGTCACAATGTTAACTTGAATGTTTTATATCTGTGCACAAGTTAATTCAAATAATAACCTTAATAGATTGAGACAATCACTCTCAATCTACTTTATTGATTAATATTATCACAGTGAGTTAGTTGTGTTTGTTGTGGTGTGATTACACTGATTGCAGTCAGTGTAAAGTAAATCTCTGGCTCTAAAAACCTTTATGCAACAACCTTAACTGCTGCTGCACCGCTGCACCGAACAAGTGCTGGTGGGGTCCCTTTGTGCTGTCCTTTTTATTGTACTGACTATTTCTGCATTGGGAATGAAAGGGGCTGTAGAGAGCCATTTAGCTGATATATAAAGGCAGCTTAACCCCTCTGTCCCCCACAATCCCCTTCTCTGAAAGGTTACGACAGTTCTCACCAACTGAGAACAATGCTCAGGTGTAGGCTGGCTTTACTCCACCTGGTTCATGCACCTGTGTCAAACTGAGCAACACAGAAAAGGCAAATCCACCGTCTAATATTTTCTAATGAGTCAGCTTCTTAGGGAATTTAATGAATAATCTGCAGTTAGTTTCCAAACTTTGCTGCTTATAAATTGGTGCTGTTCATTTTAAACCAAGAAATTTTTTTTCTTCTTCTTAAAAATGATAAAGTGAAAAATCTCTAGGGGTAACTCAGCATATTTAGACTGTTAGTCCATGACTAATGTTAGCACACTTATTTTAGTGTTTCAATTTCAGCATCCATGTATTGTGTTACCACCATAAATGTTATATAATATTTCTTTGAAACAAAGAGCTGCAGTTGTTAGTAAATTAACCCATGAGTTGACACATAGAAAATTAATTGGCAACTATTTTTTATGTCTGATAAACAGTTAATAAGTAGTCAAATTTTTCAAGCAAAGCAATTGTTAATTAGTTTTTAGTTTCACCTTCTCAAAAGGGAACACATGCTTCTTCCCTTGTTTTACATTATAGTAAAATTAAGTGTTTTTTAGTGATTTGAACTGAAGACAAAACAGGACATTCAACAGATTTCTCATTATTTGAAAACAGGAGAAAGAAAAATGTAACACATGCAAAAAGCAAAACTTAAAGTGCAGCTTTTTTTTGTTTTTTTATTAATTAATTTTACCCATGTTAAGATTCACTGTCTTTAATTTTTTCTAGCTGCAAATATATCTTCAAATGAACACTTTTAATGTTAACAGCGTGTGTGTGAGAGGCCCCAGAAAGCATTTTCATGCAGTTTTCATTGTCTTAGTGTATGTGTGTGTGCATCCTACCTGTGGACTGAGAGAAGAGAGAAAGCAGAGTCAGGAGACTGAGAGAAAAATCCATGGTCTGGACCAGCGCAGAAAGGAGCCTGACAGACTAAATTTCAGGTGTCTTCACATACTGACTCTGAGAAGCATTTGAGGGTGGGAGGAAAACTGTCACAAGACAATGACAAAAGGTGCGTCTGCCTTTGAAAAAAAAGTGACTCCAAGCTACTGCCTTCATTTGTGAGGTGTGTGAAAGAGGAAAGACGGACACCTGGTGGCAAAGTCTGATACTGTGTGATCTTATTTCTAGATAGTTGGATGCAGCCTCTGTCCAGGATTAAAGACTAAAGTGTAAATGCTAGTTCAATCCTGGTTTTAAATGTGAGGTGCATTCACAATGGGAAAGTGACTAAATTCAATTCTCCACTAATTTTACAGTATTTATTTACACCTATTGGGGTCTACTGATATGCATGTGGGGGAAAAAGCCCTTTTGTGGTTCCAGAGAGAACTACACAAAGGAGGAGCTGAATGCTGCAGCGTCTCTGTTCTTCCTGCAGTCACGCTCTCTTTTTGCCATTTGCCCTATTCCTTTCTTATTTGTGGTGATAAACTAGATAATATAACAGGCCTACATTACTCTGAAGGGTATAGGATTCTGTGTCCTGCTTTAGTTGTCCTTATTGGGGACTATAACAGACTGAAGTTTGGTTTTAGATTTGGTATTTTGCATTATTAAAAATTCTCTCTCCACTCGCCGCTCTTCACTGGTGCTGTTCACACAGCACCGGTCACTTCTTATATGTTTCATTTGTCAGAAAATCTCGAAAGTCACGAAAAAATTAATAATCCAATCACGAAATGACATAAGTAGAAATATATTTATTTTAATTTTAATCCAATATATGTATATGTCGTTCAACTATTAATTACAAAGCCCTTAAAAGCAGTGTGTTAAAAACAGAACATTTAGCAAGTGGTAGATATTTAAACTTTACTAAACACTTTGATTAAAAGGCTTTAAAAAGTAGCTTACATTTGTTATAGGCATTTGGTGTTTTCAAAACAGAGACAAAAAATGATAAACTGGACATGTCTTCTTATTAGTGGACAGATACACACTAGAAACAAACAAATACCTACACTGGCTTCAGTTAGTCATTGGATAATCCTTCATTAAAATGGAACAGACTCAGAATTTATTTTTAAAGTATAAAGTATTTGCTACACAATAAAATTACCAAAAGAATAAAAGAAATTACAGGTTAGTTCAGGCTGACTAACTTCATGTTTCCAGTCCTTCAGTGAGCATTGTTAGAGCCGTTAGTAAATCACAGTAAAGACTGCAGGTCACATAGTAGATTGTGTTACTTCATTTAAGTCCCTACATGGTCTTATTTGAATAATAAAGATGCATTTAATATGTTTTTGAAATGTGCAAACCTAATCTAACAGATTGAAATGAAATGAACCTATGCAGAAGAGCCATACAACGGAATAAATCATCACCTTCACAAAAAGAAACTCCCTACATTAAAGTGGTCCCTGCAGATGATGAAGTGATTTATGCAGAAAGTTGGTAGTGTGACACCATGAAATTCATCTTGCTCATCTCGTCTCTGGTCTCAAGGGTCAAGGAGACAACACATGTTGCCTGGAAAGCAGCAGGATATCTTTAACGGAGATAGTTCTGAAAAACAAAAACAAAATCCTCCAGTTAGAGACCCATCAGTTAAATGATTTACATTTCTCTCTCCCTCCTCATCCTGTTTGTGTGACAAGTTGTGCACAAACATGCTGGTGATGCTATGGAACACAAGTGTTAAAAGTTGGTCTCTGCAATGGAACAGAAAATTACTGGCCTAGCTTTAAAATATGTATGGGATGGAAGCACTGGCCTTTGTAAAAATACTGAAGTACAAAGTTATTGATTGATCCTAACATGTAAACATGTTTTTGTCTGTTTAGCCTGTTTAATTCATGTGATTTCTCTCCCTACACATCTCACCTGTAGCACAACGGCAGCCACCACAGCCAGGACGGCTAAAGCTGCCATCCTCCCCATCCATCCCAGGTCTACGCTGTTCAGGATGAAGAAGCGCGCCCAGCCCAGTTTCTTGGGCGTGTGAGGTGGGTACCGCATGCTGTTCACCCCCTCCATTTTCAGCTGTTTGATGAGACAACTACGCAGGTGGCTCAGCTGGTCAAAAGTGAACTTGCCGTGGTAGCAACCCATACCACTGTTTCCTGTACGAAAAATATAGAGGAAGACTGAGTGACTGAGCAGATTTTAGCCTCTAGTTTGACGACACTTATTAGAGGTTCATTTAAACATCACTTAAACCTCTGATCTTAGGTTTCTCTTACACAAACCAATAAACCAAGATACATCAAATGACCTGGATTTTTCAGCATGATGGTAAATTAACACTGGACATTAAAGTGATCATTATGAGGAATTAATTACTTATTATTATTTAACTTTGTATGACTGACTGAAATAAACAGTAGAGCAGTGCTGCACAAACACAGAACTAAACTTTTATATTTATATTTAATTTTATAATAATAAAATTATCAAAATATACAATGTGTATTGTGAGCATTTGTGAATGTAGCTTTATGGACCAGAGCATAGGCTGGGATGACAATTGTAGTTGTACTTATTGGAGAATGTTATCAACAAAACCATCAGAAAGATGTAGAGGGAGGATTTTCAAAGCTATATGACCAGACAATACAATGCACCCCAGTGTACAGGGACATCCCCTGTACACTCATTTACACCCAGGCCTCTTAAACAATTTACTTATCACCGAGTAAAAAAGTAGTTTTTAGTTCTGTGAAGAATCACTGTGTACTCACCCACTCCTCCAAAAGGCAGAGAACTGACAGAGTAGTGTACAAGGCAGTCGTTGGCCACCAGTCCTCCACTGGACGTCTCGTCTCTCACTTTCTGTATCACCTTTGTAAAGAAAGAGAAAAAAAAATCACATTAAGGCCATGAGTTTAAATTCACGGAGCTGTGCATGTGCACATGTGCAGTATCTTCTACCTTGTCGTCTGCTGTGAAGACGTAGAGGGCCAGAGGTTTCTCGTTGTTGTTGACAAACTTGATTGCTTCGTCTAGGCCGCTGATCGGTAAGATGGGAAGCAAAGGTCCAAATATCTCCTCCTGCATCACCTTCGACTCTGGCTTCACGTCCCGCAGAACTGTGGGTGCTAAACACAACACAGAAACACAACTTGTCAAATGCATGTTCTGATACTTGGTTTTTCATTCTTAACAAAAAAAAACTCCTGATTGTTTTATTATATTGTTGTATTACCTATGTAGCAGTCTGACTCGTCAGTGTCTCCTCCTACTGCCACTGTGCTGCCTTCCAGCATGGCCATTATTCTCTTGAAGTGGCGCTGGTTGATGATGCGTCCGTAGTCAGGGCAGGTCTTTGGGTTGTCTGTGTAGAAGTCCTGTCGGAGCAAACAATCTCTGAATGTACTAATGAAACAACTTTTTGTTGGGTTTTAAAACACAGAAGTTTCCTCTAAAATAACATAACGATCTGATGATTTTCTGATATTCGAAACACCAGTTTGTTATGTGATAATGGGACACATGAATCACTACATGTTCCTAGTGTTTGAACAGTTTGTTGTCAGTACCTTAATGGACTTCTTGACTTCTTCAATGACTCTGTCCTGGACGCTAGGCTCACAGAGGATGTAGTCGGGGGCAATGCAGGTCTGACCACAGTTAGTGTATTTTCCCCAGGTGATACGTCTATGTAGAAGTATAGAAGAAACACAAATAAATGGATGGAGACATGGAAAAAAACAAAAGACAAGAAAGAGGAACTAAGAAAGGCTCCTCCGACCTGCAGGCTATACTTATGTCACAGTTCTTGTCAATGTAACACGGGCTCTTTCCACCCAGCTCAAGGGTGACAGGCGTCAGGTGTTTGGCAGCAGCGTCCATGATCAGTTTGCCCACCATGCTGTTGCCCGTGTAGAAGATGTGATCGAACCGCTGGCGCAGCAGCTCCTGCGTCTCTGGAACTCCTCCGGTTACTACAGGGTAAAGCTCCTGGGGAAGAAACACAGAGTCAGTTATCACAAAGTGGCTCAAAGTGATGAATCCCAAAACAATCTGTGAGTTGTCTTTGTGGCACATTTCAATCACATCTTCTGATATGTATTTTTATTACAATGGTTCATCTCTGGCTCTGTGGGTGATTTGTAACAAAGTTATATTATTATTGTAGATTTTTTTGCAATATATAAAAAATACAAAATGGTATACAGTGTTTGTAATACTCTCCTGACATAGAGACATAATACTGTTTATGAAGGTGTCTTTATGTTATTTAAACAATAACAATGTATACTTTGTTAATCCCCTTGGGTAAATTCTTGTGGACAGGCATCTGCATTTTAAGTAAAAAGGTTCAGTTCAGTGTCTTGTCCAGGGACTCTTCGACATGTGGCCAGGAATCAGGGGAAGAGGGAGTCAAACCACCAACCCTGGGGTTCATAGACAGCTGTCCTACCAACTGATCCAACGTTGACCCTTTTTTTCTTTTAAGTTATGCAATCATGCACTTGTGACAGCCCTGTCTGTCCAGTGGCAGTTATGGATTGTTTGCTTAATAATCTTTATTTAATGAATAACTACAACATCTTGTTTACCTTTAATAAATCCTCAGAAATATAATTATATAAATATATAATATGTTGTGTTGATTTCATGCTTGGTCTTACTTTATCGATGTAAAGTGGCAGCAGGTCTTCCATGACCTTTGCCGTGTGAGCACAGACCTCAGAAGGCTTGATAACAGCTGCATTACCTGGAGAGAAAAATGACAAAAGACGCGTATGACAAAATAGAAAGACACATTTCACAAAGAGCAAAAAATATTATTAAAAATTAAATATTATTTACTTAATAGATATAAGTAAGAAGTTTCTGTTTGTGTTATACATGTCTGTTTATAGCTGCAGTTTGGTCTTGTAGAGAGTGGAGGGCCCCGTGTCACCATTCACTATTTATAATCTATGTATACCAGCTGTTTTAGCACAATGTAGTACGTCTGTACTAAAGTTATGTGAGAGCATAGAGATGCAGATGGAAGCTGTAGAAAAAAACATTTTTCTAACATGTAATTCACAAACAAACACATAAGAAGAGGTTTACCTGCAGTGTGATTTTCAGTGTAGTTGCTCTATGTCAGGAAACATGATTTTTTACCAAATTTCCTAGAGCTGCAACATGCTTACACAACATTTACAAATAATGTAATTTATTTTTGCTTTACTTTGAAATTCCTAGTTTTTAATGAAGTAGTCGGTTCCTGTTCCACACACTGAGCTAAACTGAGTGTTTAATAGTGTTACTTTAAATCCTCATTTACAAACTGAAATGACTGATGTGAACATAACCCCACAACAGGCCAGCTTTTGTCTTTCTGTTTCCAATATTTTTCCTGATTGAATATATTTTAAATGCACATCTCAGCATTAGAGCGACTGCATTTTATTGATGCTACTTCTCATACACCTTTTCATTGAACTCACCTTTAATAAACATCAGATTAATTTCAGAACTCACATTAATGTTTTATTTTCTGTAACAAACACTGTGTCCACGACTCCTGTCAGCAGGTGGTGCACAATGACACAGCAATTTCTTGGACACCAAAACAGTATTTGAGTCTTGTGACAACTACCCTTGACTTACATTTTGATATTTATTATCATTCTCTTTTATCTGCTAATAAATCAAATGAAAAGACTTGTAACCTACTAGGCAGATCCAAACATTCATGTAAGATCTGATAACACTGGAGCAAACGATAAAGTCCAAGCTGTGCAAACATTTACTCCATGGGTTGCAACCAAGCAGGACTGAAGAATTACTATGTATTATGTCTGAGTCAAAACAGGATTTATGCAGATGAATCACAAACGAACTGTCTACCTGCAGCAGCTCTCGTCATATTAATGTGAAAAACTAGTAAAACAAAAGATTCAAACAAATTATCACACTGGTAAAATCCTGCAGTGTCATGCTAAACAGTTGCAAGTAATCACTCCACACTGAGGTTTGCATCACAAAGTGATCAGAGCTGAGCCAAAGCACTAGATTTAGAGCTTTTATATAAGCAAAGTGTGCTAATTTAAAGGTAGAGACAGAAATGAATTATTCATGAGTTCACTCATTATCCTAGAGCCGAGTGATCAACTGCGAGTTTTCCCTTTTCCCTTTGAGCCATTCATGATAGTAACGATGCACAGATGTAAAACATGTATGTTCACACATGCAAACACACCAACATGCACTCATGAGGGTACAGAAAAAGCACAATCCATTGCATTTGATAATAAAGTCCACATGCAACCGGACGTGATTTTTTAAAACTTAATCTGTAGTTTATCTTATAACCTCTGCTCTCTGGTGACTGCTGTGTCCCAGTCACGCAGCAGCCTTTGACCCACTGTAATCACAAGCTGACACTGAATGAAGGAAGTTGGGCAACGTTGGGATAAAAAGGGAACTGGAGTGGTTATGATCACAAGGTGAAGAAACTAAGAAGGACTGAAAATGAAAGGACTGAACTGGATCTTACTTCCCACCCTTTTCAAGACAATGTTCACTGAACAGCACCTTTAGCGAGGAGGTGTTCCACCCGCTCTGTGTGAAGGAGCATTTGTGCAGGTCCTTTGTCCCCACTGCCCTTCAGAGATCTCAAATAACTACAGACTGCTTGTAGACATTACCTCTCTCCAACAACTTTCTTGACTTCACTCAAACTTGAGCTATTTTAAGTAATTAAGACAATGCTGACACAACTCTTGCACCTGTGTTTCAAAATTCAGCTGAGATATTGTGCAGGTCAGATCCCTTCTCAGGGGAAAAAAATGTGAACTTTGACCTTGTTACATCACACACACACACACACACACACCACAGTACCAGCAGCGATGGCTCCGATGAGCGGCTGGATGGTGACCGCCCAGGGGTAGTTCCAGGCCCCGATGATCAGCACCACTCCCAGCGGCTCTGGCTTGATGTAGACAGTGTCTGATAGCGTCAGCAGGTTCTTCTCTACGGGTCGAGGGGCCGCCCATTGCTTCAGCTTACTGATGACCAGATTGATCTCCCCCTCCAGACCCATGGTCTCATAGAGCTGGGTCCCCACCTCACTCTGGAGACAAAGGCAACGAGGCTGTTGTATTTTTTTCTCTTTTGTTTAAACTGTATATTTTTATTTTGAAGCCCATTTGTAAAAACTGTAACCAAGAAAACAATAACTACTTCACAGTTAGTTCTTCACTCCAAGTCTCTAAATCCATTGCTCAGGCTGTTTTAATTTAGTCTGAACACAGTCCTTCACTCTTGAGCTTTCTGTATACCAGGTATTGATTATACTGGAGTTATACTAACCTTATTGAGGTCTTTCTTCATGGCATCAGAGATCTCTTTCTGTTTCTCTGTGAATAACCGCTGTAGGTTCTTCAGCTGGCGGATCCTGTGCTCTAAGGGTTTGGACCTGCCTGTTTCAAAGGCTTTCCTGGCACGAGCCACCGCCTGCTCTTCCCGGGACATCCTGAAAAAAAAAGATAAAAGACAACATAGTTTTAGTCTGTGGTTCTAAGCGACTTTATCCATAAGAATAACACTGGTTCTAGTTATGTACAACATTTTATAATTGTTTTAGTTTTATCATGCAGAATAATATCTATTACACTTTAACTACACAAACAATTCTGCAACCAGGTGCAAACACAAATTAACTTTATCATAGTGTGATGAGATGTGTAACTCACAAGGTGACAGAGATTAGTTTAAAAATTCATAATGTGTTGTTACGGTGTAAATAGAGTAACTGAAATACACAATGAGTCTGTCGTCGTTAACTAATAATGTGACTTACATAAAAGCAGATTACTGAGACAGAGTTCACCTGATAACTGCTCTTTATTGGTGTAGTGATATCATTTAAATCCTGCTGCCGGTTTATAAACTGGAAACTGGTCTGTTATTTAAAATAAATATGTTATCATAGGAGGTACCGGACCAGAGTTAAAGGCGCAGTAAAGTCAAACACTGTTGACACACAAACAAACCGTAATGATGAACATCCGGTAACAGTATATCCACCCCGACGTTTATTATACTGATTATACTGTACCTACACAAACCACCACAAACAAGCACACTGCTTGGTCTCTCGTCTGTACTACTGGTTTGTACTTTTCTTATCGCGATAATATTTCTTTGTAAAGTCTTCCCCTGCTCGTTTTAGCGACCTCGCCGCTGTTCCGTCCGTCTGCAGCCAGATCCACCGCTACACGGAGAAAACACGCCTCAGTTTATTTCCGTTCATTCCTACCTGGATAAAATGAAATGCAGCTGATTTCTTCAGAGCCTTCTGAGTGTTGAGGGTGAGATATAAGCTGCAGCAGAGGAGCTGAATAATGTCAGCGGTGGAGGAGGGCAGCTGTCCTTCCCCCGTTAGGTCCCACCCCGACAGGGGCAGGACCAAAGTGAGAGCCTGGGGTTAGCTGTTAGCCACGTTAGCAGGTTGTACGGATGAATGGATTAACAGAGAAGACCTGCAGGGCACAGCAGGGTCCAGAGAGGTCTGAGTGTACAAAAAAACAAAAAACACAAGCGACTACTACTACGTTTACTACTATAATGCTAATCATTATACAGGGTGTGCTATTTATATGGATACACCTTAATAAAATGGGAATGGTTTTGATATTAAAGTCCTGCTTGTGGCACATTAGTATATGTGAGGGGGCAAACTCCTCAAGATGGGTGGTGATCATGGTGGCCATTTTGAAGTCGGC
>JAUYWH010000006.1:15347164-15367319 GCA_034779795.1 Ctenopoma multispine | reverse complement strand
ATTTGCTTGTGTCTCCTTGTAAGTCGCTTTGGATAAAAGCGTCTGCCAAATGAACTAAAGTAAAGTAAAGTAAATTACTTATCACCTGAACCCCGTGCGTCTCTGTAAACTGGATCCAACAGATTCAGAAATATCCTCTTAAACTGAACACGTTGCATTCTCTTCAGAAGAAAATGTTAAGCAACAAATTATTCTAATTTTAGTAGATATTTACTAGTAGATCCTAATATTGTGTGATCAGACACTCATGTGGGTTCAGGTCAGGACAAGCTCCGTCCTGGCTCAATGGGCACATTAATGGGCCATCGGGGATCAAACAGACACCTATTAGCCGGACTGCAGTTAATAGCTGAATAACACATCAAAGGCACGCGTTTGTGTCATTGACAATAAGCAGTGAGATGTGCAAGAGGGTGGGGTTCGGGGGTGGAGGGTCGTTCTGTGAATATCAAGTATAAAAACCTCCAGAGCTCTGCGAAGTCGCATCTTGCCTGAAGGAAACACGGACCCTTTTGTTTTGTGCTTGAACAGTAAAATAATGGACTTTGCACTGGACTTTACTGACGGCAGGGTGCCTGAGATGAGCACGTTTTGCTCCGGGCAATACTGGTCCTCTACACGCCTGGATATGAAAAACAACGATTATGCACAGGACTCCAGCAATGGTGAGTATCTTACGTTGTTTCAGTCACATTTTAAGTCAGATCAGCGTGTTCTCCTTTGTTTTATTTGCTGAAAATGTTTACAGTACCTAAAATTAAGCTTGAAATGTTTAACCTAGTTGTTGTGTGTCACTCTATATTCACACATCCAGTAAATATCCTAACTGTAATATTTTAATCTCTATCTGCAGTGCATTATGACGCACCTCACAGGATGCGCTCGGACACCCAGCGCCGCCGGAAGCGCACGACATTCAGCAAGGCGCAGCTGAGTGAGCTGGAGAGGGCCTTCTGTGTCACACAGTACCCGGACGTTAAAATGAAGGAGTCACTTGCCTTTATAACTGGGCTCCCGGAGTCTAAAATTCAGGTAAGATTTGTGCGTCACGATCTACATGCGTAATTGCGCATATCTTTGATATTTTATGATAAATGTTACGTGAAAATAACAACAATCCATCTGTTTCCACAGGTCTGGTTCCAAAATAAACGTGCACGATATTTCAAGAGCAAGAAACCATCCAGAGAGGCCCCCAGACCCCCCACAGACTACCTCCACCCACAGATGACCTACACGCCATCTCCCAGTCCACCACACTCCCAGCTGGCTCTCGCTTTCCTTCCTACTCCCAGCCTGCCGTCCCCACCTGGATACCCTGCTCCAAGTTTACCTCAGTCCACCAGGCTCTCAACCCTCCTGGGGAGTCAGGCCATATCGCTGCCCGCACCTACATCTCCTGTCGCCGCTAACCAAGCGTCTTACTCCCCAAATGGAGCGAGTTTCCCAGCACTTTCTCAAGACCATTACTACCAAACCCCAGACTTCACCGGTTGCTCCCGTGATGCGTTCCCGCACAGCGGACTCAGCGAATGGGATCTGACAGAGGAGTTTGAGGTTTTCCTCAGAGGTGCACAGGGATCCGAGCCCGCCGGCAGCCGCTGCTCTGCAGCTGGACGTCTTGGATCCAAGGAGTGCGTCGAGAATCAGCTGAACCACCAGGACTTCTCCAGCACCGACGAGTCCATGGACGACTTGTCCGGTCTGTGCTTTCAGGACCTGGGCGACTTCAGTCTCTCTGATCTGGAAATTTCTGCTGCAATGATTGATTATCTTTTGGGTTGACTTCTAAGAACTATTTATAAGAAATGTTTTTAATCAGGTTGTAAATAGGCTTAGTTATAAAGGATTATTTATTGTGAGATTGCCTCGAAGAAAACACTTTATCATGTAAAATGTATATAATCAATGAGAAATAAAAAACATGCTCATCTAGATGCTACCTCTGCGCATGTGTGGTTTATAACGTCTGCCGCTGAAATCGTCATCTGGTGGCGCCGTGGCTTAGTTGGTTAAAGCGCCTGTCTAGTAAACAGGAGATCCTGGGTTCGAATCCCAGCGGTGCCTTTTTCGTCTCTGTTCTAACATTTTAATTTCTGAATTTCAACAACAGCGACCCTGTTAATTGAGACGTGGAAACGTCTGAGGAGATCGTGACCGCCTGTAAAAGCTAAAACAGGCTGTTACGATCCCTAACTGAGAAGGTTTTATGTTTTTATTTTATTATCGAGAGATTCTCGAAGTGATGGATGTTCAGATTCTTAGTAGCAATACTTCACTGAAAATGATTCATTGAAAGTGGCCCACAATAGTCTATTAAAAGGAAAAACCTGTAAAGCAAATGAAATAAAGTGAATATTAATTTGCCTAAAATATATGACGAAATATAAAACCATGATATAGTCATCAGTAGGTCCTATTTGTTCACAGACAGAGCGGTGAAACTAAAAAAAAGTCTCACGTAATACACACTGACTGCCGGTTGTTTATGTTCTTGTACGAATGCAGATGAATATAAAGACCAGCAGAGGTCAGTGTGTGCATGGGGCCAACAGACTGAATCATCTACTTAGATGTCAGTAGGGTGACTAGTGAACTGAAGGCCAGCTGTATGTCAGAGAATAATATGTACTACCCAACACGAAGTTCTGACAACAAAAACTTTGCATCTTTTTTTTTTTTTAGTGGGGACACGTTGGTCTCGTGAAGGGTTAACATCCGCATTTTGTTAAGATAAAGTCAGTGCGTCAGATGTTTGTGTTGCCTGCACCCTTAAAAAAAGAAGAACCCTCAATCAAAGCACTCACAAAACTGAAATTTCAAGTTTATTTTACCAGAATTTTAACATCTTTCACATGAGAGGCACTATTATCATGAACAAATAGTCTAACAACAAAAATAACAGAAGCTATTCCAAGATTATATTGTAATTACTAATCAACATTTCCTCCAAACTACAGCTCAGTCAGTTGTCCTGCAACCTATTTCTTCTCGGCCCCCCATGTGCCAGGAGACTCTTCATCCTTGCAGCCCAGCCAGTACTTTGCAATAGATCGTGGGTAGGGAGGGTTGACAGAAGCCACACGTTTCGACTGCAGATCCACTCTGTAGTATTTATCTGCCATCACAAAAACACAGAAACCAAAAGGGAAGTTTAAAGACAATCATTTTCAGTCTTTACTGGAAACTTGCATCAGCTGATATTCACATGTTACCTCTCTTAAAGAAATACACATTTTGAACCGGGGTGTTTTTGTACTCCTGTGTGGTGCTCTCCTGAGTGACGTCGCTGTAGTCACTGTAGTCAACGAGGTCACTGAGGTCACTGAGGTCAAACAAGTCATCATAAGTCCAGGAAGCATCAAACAACACGTAGCGACTCTGCCTTCGCCGGTGTCCACGCTTCTTGCTGGGCCTCCTCCTCCGACTGCTCCATCTCCTCCGTGGTGGGGTAGAAGATGGCGTTGCTTTGGGAGTGAGATAGACACGTCCCACCATGGCAGCATCTACAGGGGGCCTGATGCCCCGCCAGTCCCTGCTGATGAATCGTGCCCTGGTGTGGTGACTGCTCACTGCAGGAGTAGAAAGAAGAAATGAACCAACACACAAGTATTTACACAGAGTCCTTTGTATTCTACAGGCAGCTAATTGCTCTTTGATAGTATAGCTTAATTATAAAAAATAAAAAACATCTTAATTTCTTAAACAAACTCTACAGTGGCTCAAATCCTGTATGAAAGATCAAACAATTTTCAATGTTAAGATTGATAAATAATAATTGATTTTATCAATTGATAAATAATAACTCCTGTTGTTCTCAAACCAGCCACCAGATGCTCATTCACTCTCTCGCCTTTTCCATCCAGCACCAGATGACCCCTTTCCCCCCAGATTGTCCATCCCAGCTGTAGTTTTCAGCCTCGGTGGCGTTCTCTGTCTGCTTGTTTTCAAACTTCTGTTTGTTTTTTCTGGACTTTGCCTTTTGCCTGATTTACCGTTTAACGTCCACCTGTTGTTGACCACTGCCCCTCTCATTGAGATTAATTTTTTGTCCTCGCCTGCTGTGGAACACTTTGGTTTTATGAACTGTTTCAAACTTTATTTTTCTGACTTGTGATAATAAAGTTCAGAAGCAAAACGTTTTGGTTATGATGATCAGCATCATTTCATCCTGCGAATGTAGTTTCATTTGTAATGTAACATTATTGTATTTGTGCAGTTTAGCTTTGTGTATTTCTTGTAATGTTTACATTAATAACTTCTTGGTCATGGGAAGCTTCCTCAGTATAATGTGTGTAATCGAGGTAAACAAAAAATTTGACAAGAAGCTGATCAAATCAAACTACTGCTGTGTTCTTAAGAAATTAAATAGGTTAACTGATCATTTCATTAAATGTGCTTCACTTAAACTCTCTATGAATACTCAGGCTCCTGAGACGCTCATCGATGCAATGGTTTCTTTCAGGGTTTCTTGCTCAGTAAGGTTGTAATTTAACTCCCATTGGAGTTAAATGAGATTTGATATGTGAAAGTCTTTAACACAGAATTTAAATTGGATCATGACTGGGATCATTTTAGATGAGGGACCAATCATGTTTGACGTTAAGAGCGTTTTCTAAAACGAATAAAAACAAAAGTCTGTGATTTGTTAATTTGGTGAAACTTTTACCTGAAAAAAGTACAATGAAAGATTTTTGTTGTGTTTTCACAATCCCCTGAATCTTTTCACTATATATTGTGTCCTGTATATGGTGAAATAACTAAATTCTATGCAATCTTTCTTTGGGTTAGCATTAGTTTGTGCTATATACAGTAGTTGTCCCAACACAAAATATGCTAATACATACTGGGGCTTCCAAAGAGCTCTGCGAAGAGATCCTCAAATGTCTGATCGCAGTAGAGATCTGTGTATTGTGTGAACAGCACAGAAGGGGAAGACCTGCTCATGGAAACACACTCCTCATGGGAAGGCTGGTGCTTGAACTCATACTGGTAGTATTTGTCCCCTGAAGAAAGAAAGAAGTAGCAGTATCCCAGTGTAGAAATACGTCTTTTGAAAAAGCATGTTAGCACCACAGTATTTTCACACTAACAAAAGTAAAAAATAAAGATATGTTAAAGAATCAAGAGCCAAAAAGTATTAGAAACCACTTTGCTTCAGAGTAATTTGTTCCTACAGGTACTGGGGACTTTTGAATGCTACACAAATACCTTTGAAGAAGTAGGCTTTCTCTTTGCCGCGGTGACTTGGAGCTGGGACAGTAAACGCAGCATCTATGTCATCTGGTATGTCATCAAATCCAGCAGAAATGTTTCGTGGATACCCCTCATCCAGGACGTCACCGTCAAACCTCCAGTACTCTCTCCCCTAAGGAAGAATAAAAACAAAGCCCCAAAAAGTATTACATTTACTCCAGTACTGCACTTAAGTATAATTTTGAGGTACTTGTACTTTACTGAAGTATTTACATTTTACACTATTTATATTAATTAGGTTTCACATGAAAAATAATCAAAGCTGTTCCCAGAGAGACAGACCTTAAAGATGTAGGTTTTTCCCTGGCAGTTAATGCGTGTGAATGCAGCATCAATGGGTCCTGGGATTCCCCACACATCCTCGATGAGTTTGGGGTAACCAGGAAGTACCGACTTGTCATCCAACTCAAAAAAATATTCACCTAGAAGGAAACAGAGGCCAGGGATCAGTGCTATATCCCACAAGAAATTCAGTTCAGTAGGATCATTTAAAAAGTATGAACACAGAAAATGATTAAAGTCCTGGCTATTTTTAGTTTCCAGGTTTACCTCTGAATGCAAAGATCGACCCATTCTTCAGCTGCAGAAAAGCATCAAAAGGCCGACCGCTGCAGGGCATTGCTTCAGTGTCTACAGCTGCTGTGGGATCGTGTGTGGAGTTTGACGGGGAAGGAGAAGTTACTGGATCTGAGCTCAAAGTTGGTGCGAAAGTTATAGCATTAGTCGTGACTGTTGCTGTTGGTTCCTCTGTTTCATCAAACGTGTCACCGCGACCAACTGAGAAGAGAAGAGACATTTTTCTCACATCAAACATGTTTCAGTTGACATTAACAAGACTCTACTCGTTACAAATAGTTTATTTACTGAGATGGTGATATTCTCCTGCTGTACTGACTTTTTTTGGGGCAGACGGTGTCAAAGTCTCCACAGCAGCTTCCGTAGTACACACACATGGAGTCACACTGACATTTGCTCTTCTGTTCAAAGGAGCCACAGCGACCCACACAGGACTCTGTGGAGATGCAATATGTGTGTATCAGTGGGCAGAAGAAATATTCAGATACTTTTCTGTTCAATAACCAACGCAGCAGTGTATAGTACTCCATTACATCTAAACGTATTTCCTGTCCACAGTGTTCACTGAATCAACAGATTAAACAAATTATTAAAGACAAGATTTACCTTCTGCAGCTAAGGTGGCGTCCAGCAGCAGGATGAGGCCCAGCAGAACCACTGCTGCCTTCATGACGACACTCCGAAAATATTCCACTCTTACAATAACAAAATAAAAATGCAGTATTTTACAGAACCTGTAAAGTTTTCCACCTGTTTTTACCAGTGAACTTTATTCAGAAAAGCCTGATCTGAATGCCCCACTTTGGGGTGCAGCATAGTGTGCGGATCATAATCAATAGATATTTTTTAAAAGCTGTTGACCCCGGGGGGGGGTGGCCTGTGTGTCTGATTGGCCAACTGTGATAATCATTAAACTGTGATAGCTGCCCTCTGTCCAGTCTGTCCCACAAACATCATCCTAACATGAAAATAATCAGAATATACCAAATGAGTTTCCTGCTGTCTAATTTAACATCAAACATAAATTTTTAATTTTCTGAACACAAAATCATTTAGAATAAATGTTGCTGTGTTAGTTTGCTTAGCTTAAATATGAAAGAGCGTGGAATGTAGAATGACAAACCAGACTACAGCCTGCAAAAGCATGTTTTCTGTTGTACACTGGTTATGTAACTTCTGGTTAAGTGACAGGTGCTGAGAGTTTGGTTAGGGGCATATGAGCTCAAACATTGTGTAATCAGGGCAGTGTTTCTCTCCTTTATTGATCTCTCATGTGAAAAAACAACCCTAAATCAAGCACTATGGTTTCTTACTAATGTAGCCCAGATGAGTAAAACAGCATGTTAACGTGTGGGATATTAAAAAACACTTTTTACCTGTTTTTATATTTTGGATTATGACCATTTGGAGACACAGAGGTTGAAACCAACACATCACCACCAGGTGGAAAGCTTGAGCTTGTGCATGGATTAAAACGACTTCCTCTTCACTCATCTGACCTCTAAGTATCTGTTAACACCTTAACAATTTTCTACTATTAATAGAAACAAAATGTGTCAAAGCACGCTTGTACTGTAAAGCAGGTCTGTCCCAGACAAGCAGTGGAGCTGGATGAGACATTAAGAGTAAATAGTCATCAAATAATAAAACACGCACTCTTTCTTATTTCTTGTGTTGGATAAGTCACAACACGCGCTCTAAATTTCTTGAATTTCAATTCAATTCAATTCAATTCAGTTTTATTTATATAGCGCCAATTCACAACACAGGTCATCTCAGGGCACTTTACAGTGTAAGGTTTAAGACCTTTACACATTATATAAATATATATAGAATAATATAGAAAACCCAACAGTCCCACTTGAGCAAGCATGTAAGGCAACAGTGGAGAGGAAAAACTCCCTTTAACGGAAGAAACATCCAGCAGAACCAGGCTCATGGTGTATGACTGTCAGACTTTTATTCATTATATCAATAAATGATTATTTGTTAATGAATAATCAGTATTTACTGTTTTATGCTGCTTGAGATCGAGGTATAACTGCAAATGATAATAATCCTGTTAACTGTATAACTGCTGAATAATTAATCATTTGGGGTTGTAAAAAATATGAACATTTACATTACTTCTTGTCCAACCAATAGTCCAAAATTACTAATAATAACTCTATTAAAAAGTACAACAGAAAAACTGCCAATAATTTTTATATCAAAAATGTTTGATGAGCTTCATCAGAGGATAATATCAGCTCTGTTCCAGAGTTAATACCTCCTCCTTTAGTTCTGTGTTTTTTTTGGTAGGTATTTGCCTAATATTAAGAGACAGTATGACTGGATGATTACTGTTACGTTTTACACAAAAAAACACAAAAACAATTTAACAAGTAAAAATTCAAAATGTATTCCTACTCAGCAAACAACAAAAACACTGGAGGTTATGTTTTGGTGACTCCATCATTGGTGAATGCCTTTAAAGTGAGACCCAGCATCTCCAATGTGTCGTGCGGACTTGTGGTTTTGTAGTGTGGCGTGACGTCTTTATTGCATATGCAAGAACAACTTACACAACAACATCGATCAAAATACATTTTCTTTTATGATTTTAGTGTTACTTAAAGTAGTTTCAATGATTCAGTACCAATAAAATACAAACTGCTTACTGGGAGTCTGCTTAACAAACAGGTGATAGTTGGACATTTTCCATAAATGTGGGGGTAAGTACATCAGTACAAGGTGCAGTGTGAGGAAACAAACAGATATTTGTTAAATGCTAACAACCTGAGTTTAACAGTAAAGAGCAAAGTTTCTGTTGTTATCTTTACAGGAGAAAATACAATAGAAAAGAGGGGTTGATTAAATTTTACAGATGTGCTGTCAACAGTAAAGTTTCAACCACACTCCAGAAACTCATTATCACATCTTCTACAAAAATCATATAACGGTGACAAGTCGATTGATTTATATTTTATTTGTACGTTGTTGTTATTTGTTCCCAGCACATACTGTATGTTGGTTGACCACTGCAGCAGCTTACAGCAGAAAACAAACACATCTACAAATAAACACCTATATTGTCATCTGAAGAGATAATGACATAGTATGATGTACAGCTGTATGCAGATCTAACATAGATTTGTTTAAGTCTTATTATATTTAATTCATCTATAGGTTCAAGGAGAAAACCTTTCAGAAACCTTAGTTCTAAGAATTTCATTATCATTAATTCTTTATTTTACTATTCAGAAATGTAACATTTTGTTGTCAGCAATAAAAAAAAACTATTTCTATATTTTATATTTGTGCTGTGAACTGCAGACAAACTTTCAAAGGTGAACAATCTTGGAAAAAAAACTTTTCTGGGAATAAATACAAAATTAGGACCAGAGACGGATCAGCAGCTGGTTAATATGGAGCTGAACTAGTAAACAAATCTGTCAAATACCTGTAGAGCAGTAAAGGTGACCTAAAATTAAAATACTGAAGTACATTCAAGTAAATTACACTCGAGTAAATGTACTTAATTACCACCGCTGGTTAATGTATCAGTCAATGACTGAGTCATTTGTCTGACTGACGAGGAAAAGGAGGTTCGATTTCAGGACATGATGATCATCAAACCTTTGAGCTTCTTTACAGACGACTTACTGTAACACAGACGATCATAAAGTCTGCGCTCACAAAGCGTGCAGCTCTGTTTTATTCTTTAATTGAGTGATAAAAATCCATAGATTGACCTAGTTGTAAACAATTGATTCATCTGTCTACGAGTTACCCCATGATCTAAAAAGGTTCATTGCCAGTGATTTTTATATATAATCAAATATTTTAAAAGCTACTGAACTAACTTGAAGAGAACTGAGAAAATGTCAGTTGTGAGCTAAATTGAGAGAGAATATATCCAGTGTAAAGCTCCAACAGTTTAAATAACTTGTGAGTCCTACATCAAAATATTAGTTAGTTTATTTATTCATTCAGTAGAAATTTTATTTATTAAATTTATAACACAATATAATTTTTACACATTTTGTACCAAGAGTTTAATTCAAATTAACGTTATCAATGTAGTCCTGTCATAAAAAGTTCAAATGTGAAACACTGAAATATTTGCATCATTTAAAACTATTTTATTTGTATTTTTCTTTGTGTTTTATTTCGTTTGTTTTTTTGTTGTTGTTGTTTTTTTCAGGACAACATTTCTTTCAGGACGTCTGAAACTATGCTGTTTGCTGGAGATGAGTTTACGTCTGCAGTGTTTCAAGAAAATCTGAAAAGATCTGAAAATCTGTGATGAACGAGCTGGGAGAGGATTAACTGAGGTGTTTTTTTTTAGTTTGTTGGCATCTTAAATAATTGCCCTGGCTACTTGTAAATGTTTGAATCAAACAAACAAATAAGCTTTACTCACAGAGCTGTGTTCTGGTATTTGTTCCAGAGCTTCATCCCCAGTATCTCAGTATCATGTTTTCTGTGAAACAAGAGAACTTGCTGGATTTAATATGATCCACAGAATGATTTATTATTTAATTTGTGTAAACCTACACACAGGATCATAGAAAGCTATCACAACCGTTTATTTAAGAGTAAGCAAATGAGCAGATGGATGGATGTTTTTTTCTGTAGATAAAAAGAAATACATTTAAAAACAATTAAGATTTATTTACCAAGGAATTCAGAGTGGTGCCGTGTAAGCACAACATAAAACACCAACCAATAAACATACAGTAACAAAAAAGTTAAAAGGAAAGGCAATTATATAATTAATACATCTAATACATCATCTTCAGGCTAACTAAACACTGCAATTGAACATAATACAAAACTAAAACAACAATTACATATATTTAATATATCCAGTATTAGCCAAATAAAAAATACATACATACAGTTTGCTCTTTGTGCTGCGTGAAGCTGCAGTTTTTATAACTTTGTTTGTTGAATCATTGGTGACAGTGAGTTAGGTAAGACGGTCTGGGTTAGGTAGACTTGCAATTTAACACCTCTTATCTCTTATCTTTGATATGAAGTACATGTATAGGCTATTTTTAAAACAACATATTGCTCTCAGTAATTTCCATCTGCTTTAGAAGACCATAAAATATTGCAGTGATATTTATTAAGAACAGATTGTTCTCATTATTGGTCAACAGAGTTATTATTAAGTAACAGTATGATAAATATTATTTAACATCTTTGACTGCTTAATGTGGGGCAATAACCCACCAGCTAAAATATGTTATTTTTAAGTTAAGGATTTAGGATGTTGATAATTGAGTAACTAAAGTAAAGTTATTAATGAAAAAATTTTAACTTTTTAAAGCTCAGTATGTGAAAAAGTCAGTACAGACAGAGATTTGTCCAAGATGTTGTTAACAGCTAGTTTGTGTAGACAACCTTCTATAATTAAGACAGATACAAGTAGAAATAAAAATCATCACAAATTCATTTTAAGACAGATACACAAAGCAGCACAAAGACATATATGACCACAAAGACACTTTAAATGAATAGAAAAGGACACACAATGGCCACATGAAGCAAGAAAAGTTACAAAAAGATAACCAGAAAGAAACATAAAATGACCTCAAATAAACATAAAATGACCTCAAATAAACATAAAATGACCACAAAAATGCAAAGTGACCGTAGAAAAATACAATATGACCATTATGAAACACAAGCAAGAAAGAAAACAAAAACACAAAGCAATTACAAAGACATGAAAAAATAAATGTAAAATGACTACAAAGCGTCTTAAAACAACAGCTAGACTAAAAAAAAAGACTTTAAACAGATAAAAAACTAGCAATCAGAAAACGTCCTTCAGTATGGGGGGGCTCTATCCAGGAGGTGTCAGGGGCCTTTAGTCTGTGCTCAGGGGCTGATTTTCTCACAGTCCGTCCGTGGGCTTTATGGACCTTCCCCCTGTCTTTAGCTCCTGACCTTTGGTTACACCTGACAGAGCTACACTCCTTCGGATGATAAACCCATTGTTCTTCTCTGTCTTCTGTGGATCCCTCTGCTCTCTGTACCTTTACTGTCACGTTCCTCTCTTTCCTAACAGCTTCGTCTGTTTTTCGTGGATTGTGCTGAGTTAATGTTTGATGTGCTATCGTATAAAGACGAAATAGCAGTTCACATCCATCTCCTTTTCTCAGTGGCTCTGTGAGGAGCACACCTCTGCCTTTCATCTGCTTCTCTTCTGCTTCTTATCTCACTCAGCCTTGGTGTGCAGTTTCATTTTTACCTTTGTTCCTCAGCTGGTTGTGATCAGCTATCATTCTGCTTTCAGTTACCTTTGAGACATCTGGATAGTTTTTCTCCTCTCAGTTGCTTCTTATTTTTTTTCTGGAGAATCATGGATAACTTGTGGAAGTGGCTGTGGTACCACAGAAACTACTTCATCATTGTCATCACTCCGCTGGCCCTCCTTCCTCTGCCGCTCATCAGCCCGACATCGGTGAGTGTGTGTGTGTGCATGGAGTAAATTTGTGTTTGTCTTGACTGAAAGTACGTCACCAGGTAACTTTTTTTCTACTTCTAGTGCAGGTCAAAGAGACACAGCATTTGTCAGCTTCACTCATTCATTGTGTTTGTTTAGTTTATTAACTCTCTCCAGGGCAAACAGTCGTTGTTGGCATTTGTATTACGTCCCAAGGCAGCTAATGTTTTAATTTGTGTTTTAGACAAAATTGCCAGGAATTCACTGTTACGTGCTTCGCAAATGTGCAATTTCCTGTATTATCTATCTTATAGTTTTATAAGACTTTTTATAGACTGTCAGACAAAGTTTGAATATGTTGTTTTTAAGTATTTTAATACACTGACCACTCTGAACAAAAAATTAAAAATAATAAATGTTACTGTATGTTATATATTAATAATGATAATAATCGTTGGCTGCGGCCTTAAAATTCTCATGTGATGAAATAACACAACATTTCCTCAGTTTTTCTGTTAATTACTTCAACCAATTTGAAAAAAAATAAAGTTAGAGGAAAACACTTCAAACAAGACTTTTCAAGACCAGAGCAGGAAAGAAGAGGACAAGACACGACACCACCATTTAAAATCTAGGATACTGTAAACCTTATGTGTTTACTGTTAGTGTCAGTGTTGAAACCACAGATGTATTACAAGAACTTGGGAAATATTGAGAACATACCTACTTTACACAAAAACACAACATGGAAACAATTTTTATTTTCTTCACTTATCACTCTCACAGAGTGTAAACCACTTAATCCAAAAGAAAGATAAGATGTGCATCAGGGGCCAAATTCCCAACACAATCATGATAAACATACTCAACTTATAAGCACTGTTACTTCCTTCAACTGGACAACTTCAGAACTATACTGCTTTGTTTGCAATGTTATTTTATACTTTATGATGGATGAGACACAAATGTAAAGAAAATGGTGCCCGATGTTCAGTTGATTTTAAACCACACATGATTTTTCAACACACAAAGGTTACTGCCTCCTACATTACAAATGGTTCCCTCATCAAGTCCCACAGTACAATACATGCAAAATATAAAAAGGATAAAAGGATGCTAAAACATCTGCAAATGAGAAGCTAATAGCACTGAGGGGACGTCTCAGCACCAGTAATAAGGATCTTGGTTTTACTCTCCTTTAAGTGAAGAAAATCTGTGGTGGTCCAGTTTTCTGCATCTTCTAGACTCTGGATTAACTACTACATTAAACAGAATGTGTATGTGTAACCAAAAACACAATCTTACAAACAAAGCCACAACAATAAACCTTAGATGGGACTTTGGATGCAAACGACAAGTCTCTGGTGTGGCAGTGGTTCGGTTTGTACAAGACACTGTGGAGCCTTTGCTACCTTTAAGAAAACTTAATCCAGAATACACTGCCACCCCAACGTTATTAGAAACACAATTTAGTATTAAAACATCTCAAAAAGACTCTAGTTTATATATTTAATGTGGTTTTAAACAGAAATATAGCTGTGTGTCATCAATGATGTACTTTTTAAACACAGACCCCAGTGGGATCAAGTATGATGAGAACAGATAAAGCATTTGTTCAACACAGTAGCAGAAAACAATGACAAATGTCAGTTTCAGCTGATACTGACTCATTATTAGATCCAGGTGAACCTTTTTAAAACTGTTATTCTAAAAACCCTAAAAGAGAAGAATGAATGTGACTTGAAATATTTAAGGTAAATATGACATAGTATGAAATAGTATAGTATAGAAATAAAGTAAATAAAATTCACATAAATGCATATAAATATTACTGGTGCCGTACAACGTCTATATATAAGCCATTTCATATGATGCATGTGAATGTGTTACAATAATTAACACATTTTTAAAATTGTGTTATTCCTTTCAAGTCAAGTCAAGTCAAGTCAAGGTTTATTGTTATTTCAACAATATACACAGTATACAGTGAAACGAAACAACCTAACCTTCCTTTACCTTAAGGTTTTAAAACCGTAAGCACCATGAAGCAGACACTCTCACAAAAGTGCATGATCTGCTGAATCAAGCGAGGTATTACAGTCTGTGAAAAGGAAATTTACTGAGGACCCATAAAAGAAAGACAAGAACATCACAGACTGTGGAATTTATGATCAAGGGTTACTGTTATCTGCATGTGTAAAACTTTATTGCCTTCTAAAGAGAAATTGGAGATAAGACACAGTGATGAAAGTTGAAATACTGAATGTACTTTACTGTTGTGTTTTACTGTTGTAGCTGTGTGTCTGTCTCTGCTTCTGTGTGTCTCTGCCTGTGCCATATCACACATCTTTATCTGCATCAAACAAGTATCTCTGCAGGTCTCAGCACATTTCAGATATAGAAGGACAAAATGCTGAACTTATAATGTGATGGTGATCACTTTTGATTTACAAACTTTGGTCTGAACACTCTCACAGGAAGCAAGATGTGGTTACGTTATCATCCTCATGGCTCTGTACTGGTGTACAGAGTGTATGCCACTGGCTGTGACTGCCCTGCTGCCAGTCGTCCTCTTCCCTATGATGGGCATCATGAAGGCCGGGCCGGTACATATCTTATTTGCATTTTTGCAATTTTGCTTTTCTTGTAAAGCACTCAGAAAAATAAAACTAATTTAAATAAGTGTAATGTTTGAGTAATATTTATACATCCAGATGTATTATACTGTTGTAGCTGCTCAAGGTGGAGCAACTTTTAACTATGTATTATACTGTTAGGAAGCTTTATTTATGGTTTCCTTGGGTTCAGACACCTTTTATTAGATGACATGTGAAATTATCTAAACCATGTTTGATCTGTTCCAGGTCAGTATGGAGTATCTGAAAGACTCCAACATGCTCTTCATTGGCGGCCTGTTGGTGGCCATAGCAGTGGAGAACTGGAACCTTCATAAACGCATTGCTCTTGGAGTTTTACTTCTGGTTGGCGTTCGTCCATCCCTGTAAGAAAACCTTATGATGCGACTCACGAGTGGAAATACTACCACAACTGTTCTCTACGCTTTTCAGCACACCTTAACCTTCCTTCACCATTTGTCTCTACCCTTCTACACAGGTTAATGATGGGTTTCATGATCGTCTCTTCCTTCCTGTCCATGTGGATCAGCAACACAGCCACCACAGCCATGATGCTGCCCATCGCCCGCGCCGTGCTGCAGCAGCTGAAAGACACAGAGACCCAAGCGGAGGAACGAGATTACCACGCTGCAGCCCAGAACAACCCTGCATTTGAGCTTGAGATCAGACAAACTAAGCATGAAGTAATCAAAGAGAAACAGCCTCCCATGGACACCAAGGCTCAGCTGGAGGACGGATCGTGTAAGTGAAAACATCTACGAGACTCATGGGTTATGTAGAGATGAACTCTTTGAATAACTTAAGTGTACTGGCTGTGTCTGGCTCCAGATGAATACGAATGGGGTCCAGAGTCAATACAGGAGCTCAGGAAAAAGGCGATTGAGGCGAAGTACGACCTTCTGACAAAAGGGATGAGTCTGAGCGTGTGTTACTCTGCCAGCATTGGAGGCACGGCCACGCTCACCGGCACGACCCCTAACCTCATCCTTAAGGGTCAAATGGATGAGTAAGACATTATTAAATAACACTCAACATGCACAGGAGGTTTCCTGCTGATTGACCTGTTCATGCTCCCTTTCCTCCTCACATGTCTCTATCTTTCTTTCCCTTTGTGAAGGCTCTTCCCTGAAAATGGTGATGTGATCAACTTTGCCAGCTGGTTCGGTTTCGCTTTTCCGAACATGGTGCTCATGTTGCTGTTTTCCTGGTTATGGCTGCAGGTCATGTTCCTTGGCTTCAAGTAAGTGTTGAAGGTACTTCTGTGATCAGTAGACATTGTGTCCTAACAATGCCAAGTGCTGTAATTTTATAGTTTACTGTACCTTAAAGTTGAATGACTTCTGTGAACTTAGTCCATGCTGATAAATCTTTAAGCATTTAGTTTATGTGTTGACTGATCTGGAGCTTCGTTGCATGTTTGTGCTGTTCTCCTCAGCTTGAAGCAGTCATTTGGCTGTGGTATGAAAACCGAGAGAGATAAGGAGGCGTTGGAGGTGATGAAGCAAGAGTACAGAAAGCTGGGGAACATGAGGTTTGCTGAGGGGGCTGTGTTGACCATCTTTATCCTGCTTGTGATCCTGTGGTTCACCAGGGAGCCGGGATTCATAGACGGCTGGGCAACAGTGCTTTTTAATAAGGAGGGAGAGTGAGTCATGTAGTTTCTCTTTTCTTTATTTACTTACATGACATTAAGAAAGTTGTGATGATGTTGGTATTTTTTCTTGTTGTGAACAAAACCCACAGTGAACAGGTCCTTCTAACATGAACAGTCCAGTTGACAAATATGTGTACAAGCGTTTGTACATAAGAATATGGGGAGAGAAGTTAAATGTGATTGGAATGTCAGCAGATGCTGTAGCAATTAGTCTTTCAATCTCTTGCTCCATTTTACCATCAATAGTGAACAAGACGAGTTAGTTTCCTATTTCAGTTTCTCTTTATTTTATATATACTTTTTTTAATATAAGTGCACAGTTGACATGTTGCACATTATGCCTACATCACTTCACAAAGAAGTAATACTGTTTATGAACTATATGCAGGGACTGACAGGAATCTCTAACATGTCAGCCACACACCTATCTCCCAGTTCTCATCTCTCTCGTTTTATTCAGTAAACAAGGCTGGATTTCTGTTTGTAGACTTTGTGTCACAGTCAGCTAAACAGACAATGTAGGTGGAAGGTCAAGAGGTTATATCTAAAAGAGTCTAGTCTGTAGGCTTGGTTCTTAAAAGGCTTAGAGTTTTTTCATGTTACTAGATCTCATGAGAACATATGACTTTCAGTAGGCTGAACCTAGGACTAAATGAGAAGACCACAAGAGTAAATCAAGCCCATATTAAGAACTGCAACCATTAGAATATGTTAAAATTCTTCTTCTTGTTCTTATTTGTTATCTGACTGGTTTCCTCTCCACAGAATGCCAGCTTAGGCTCAGTATAATAAAATAATCTGCTGTGCCAAAATGACAGATTTCTCAAAACACAGCAGCAACATATTAAACAACAACATGCCAGATCATGTACTTCAGTGCTATCCTCTGAACCTCAGGTTTGTGTCGGATGGGACTGTTGCTATCTTCATGGCGATGCTCTTCTTCATAATTCCCTCCCAGCTCCCCAGATGTGGAGGCTATGGGCAAAACGAAGAAGGTAAAATGTTTGTTTTAAGCATCAAGCTTACAAAATTAAATGCGTAACAAGCTTTGGTTGCTGTTTACCCAGTGGATATGACAATGATCTTTCAAACTGTTCATTGTTCAAACTATATCTGGGTCCAACAGGTAAGACAAAGAATGTTCTCCCTACTCTGCTGAGCTGGCGCGTGGTTCATGAGCGAATGCCCTGGAACATCATCTTACTGCTGGGAGGAGGCTTCGCTCTGGCTGCCGGCTCGGAGGTAAAAACCCACGTGCACTGTGTTTCCTATTGTGACGCTTTATGTTCACTTTTTAATTGTTCTGCTGAATGCATTTATACTCGTCTATTTATCTTGCACCATCCGTGAAGCTTGACAGATTCACAAGGCGTCCACATACACAACAAAGGAAAGTTGTGAGAGTCTTGACTTTACAGTTATGTCTGTATATGTTTACCATGTTTACTAGTTAGCTATGGTCTGTAAGAGTCTGAATGCTCTGAACAAGGGGAGCAGATGATGGCAAAGGTTCAAAATCAGTAAGGGGATTGTTACCAAGTTTCATTTAGTTCATGAGATTTTTAAGTCTGGTCTAAATTAGTTGACAAATTAATGCACACTGCTAACACAGCAAATAATATTATGATTCCTTGTTTGCTTTTTTATAGAAGTCTGGTCTGTCCAAGTGGTTGGGAGCGAGCCTGGCACCTCTGCAGCAGATTCCAGCCTTCGCCATCTCGTTGCTGCTCTGTCTGCTGGTGGCAACATTCACCGAGTGCTCCAGCAACACTGCTACCACCACCCTGTTCCTGCCCATACTGGCCTCAATGGTAAAATTAATACAAAATATGTCATGTTTAAGACACAGTACGGAATTTCTTTGAAATATTTTTTAGTAGAAATTTACTCCAAAACCAGTGTTAATGTGAAGAGGTGCTGTCAAAACCTCCTGAGCCCCAGACTCACTGAAGAGGGGCTGAGAGTGCAGAGTGGGCTCATTTCAAGCCTCATACTGGTGCTAGCTTAAGTTCCACATTGTAGCTTTAAAAAATGCAAACACGTACTCTACATCTTCTCCACCTATTACACTGTGTTGTGTTGCCATGTTTTTAGGCCACAGCTATTAAGCTACACCCACTGTATGTGATGCTGCCCTGCACCGTCGCTGCCTCTCTGGCCTTTATGCTGCCTGTGGCCACTCCACCCAACGCCATCGCCTTCTCCTTTGGAGACCTCAAAGTCATCGACATGGTGAGATTCATATATATAGTACACAATACATAATACAGTACATTATAAATGATGTTGCCGGTACCATTAAGTTGAACCAGACTTATTTGCTTACTTACTACCAACAACACTACATTTGGTGTACTGTACACTTTTGTCTGAACTTTCAAGTTACACTTAGACAGACATAGTGAACAACCTGGGGTCAGTATTACCCAAAGCTGTAGTGTCATTCCCATACGTTGTGTTAACAGTTATATCCATTAGGGGGCATATTAGGTCTTCACATTTTCACAATGTGAGCAGAAGCCATGGGGAAGTTACAGTATTGTTGTTTGTCCTCTGCATGCACAGTAGGAAGAGAACTGTACAGAAATGAGATATACAGTTTATAGAGTTAGTTTAGTTTATTTTGTACTGTATCCTATCATTACTACATATGACAGGCCAGAGAAACTAAGTGAAACGTAAATGTAATATGCTTTAATAACATCCAAGCTCTTATTTTACCATGTATTAGAGACTTTTATAAATTAGCAGAATCTTGTCTTTAACACTAAAACTGTAAACTGATCAGACTGTAACTATCTGTTCTTTCAGGTGCGATCTGGCTTCATGCTGAACCTCATTGGGATTTTGACCGTTAATTTAGGCATTAACACCTGGGGATACGCCATGTTTGACATGGGCAACTTCCCTGCGTGGGCCAACAGTACCAGCTCACCCTGAGTAAGGAAAGATGGACAAGGAGTTAGAAACAGAAAGGAAAGGAGCAAGGAAATGACTCAGCAGTGATTTTTGAAGCCACTAAAAACGTATGTTAGTATTTCTGTATTTGGTGAAAATATTTCATACAAACAAACATACAACTAAATAAATGAGAAAACAATGAAGACATTAATAATCAGAAGGTATCAGAAATTTCTCCTGTGAAAATAATAGACCATTTAGTCACTTCAGACATTTCTTTATGAATCCCAATGTACTGAATCAGTGTTTTTAATTATAAACAAACCTATATTACAGTAAAAAAAACTCTTCAAACTGAAATGTTATCAGTTTATCTCCATTTTAAATCAGGTGGAGATAAACACATAAACATATCTATTATGCATCTCCCTGTGTCATTCCAGTAACTGAACGTGTTTCAGGTCATTTCCTTGTCCTGCATTGTGACGTTATTTCATGCAAATGTGCAGCACACTCTGTGTCTGAGCAATTATTTTAAATAATGTGATTATTCCAAGTGATGTTCTGTTTACAGAAACAGTGTAAATGAGCTGAAATTGAATTAATTGTATCAGTTAATGTCTGTGAAGATTCTCAGTCATCCAGGTAAAGTTGTCTGAAGATTGAGTCATGGCAACTGGACTTCTTTCT
>JAUYWH010000006.1:15311265-15347050 GCA_034779795.1 Ctenopoma multispine | reverse complement strand
GTAACAACCCCATCTCTGACCGTTCCTCCTGCCCCCATTGGGTGGGTCGTTAAGGGTGTTCAACCTGGTGGATGTGTATCAGTTAATTTAACTTATTATTGTGGTCCTTTTGTTGGACCTTAAGTCATTGTTGTTAGTTGTTCTTCTTTAATGCAAAAGCTGAGCTGTAATCATTGTACGTGCTGGATGATTTCTTGGCTGGGAGAAGTTACTTTCCAGGGCTGACTTTAACCCCACTAACAGCAGAATGTATTGCTTTTCCATTTTAATTTTTGTAGAAATAAAACAAGCAAGATAAAAGTTGAACTTTATATTTGCTAGTAATAATTTTCAACTTTAAACTGAGCCTGTCTAGTTGTTTCTCATTTTCTAAGCATTAAATGCATGGATATCAGAAAGGTGTGAATATTTTATTATAATAATAATTCCTTTAACTAATTCATTCTATAGTAATAATAATAGTATTAATTGAGAAATGCACCCAAGGTTGAGGTAGCATTGAAAAATGTCCTCATGCAGTGAATAACAGGAAGTTGTTACTAATATCATGTAGTGAGTAAAGATGAAAAGGTTGGTTGAAGGATAACTTTGAGATAAGAAGCTGCCAGATACAATCAAAGTAGAGGTCGTTTCCATTGTGCTTATTGCAGCTGAATGTAATAAACTGAAAATGCAAAGACAGACCGAATATGCAGAGTAATGTGTTTTTTATCCATGTTACATTTTTATGTACTGAACAGAGTCATTTGTACTCATCAATAAAACATCATCTGAACAAAGTGTGAAATCTGTCCTTCGTTTGCGCAACACTCACAATACAAAAAACAGCCAAGACATATTTCAAAAAGTTCCATAAATCTTTATTTATTTTACTTTTGTTCAGTCACACCAACATTTGAATCATCAAAAACTTTACATCTGTTCAAAATAATCGGTACGAGTCACAATCAGTCATAAATAAATCTGCTCGACGTGTCCGTATTACATTTCTGACTTAACATTCAGGTAAACCTGAGCTGAGTCCACTCCTGCTGACTTTTAGCACATGTGTTTGTAAGTCTCTCATCCATTATTCCTCATAGTTTATAATCAGCAACGTTTGACCTTAATCACTTTAAGATAAAATGTGACAATGTGAATCAAACCGGCGTGTTCAAGTAATTTCCTCTGAGTTGGCTGCAGTTCTCTGAAGACCTGGCTCAACTAATATTTGCAAGTAATTATCAGTCTTTGTTTGACAGATTGGTGAGACAGATGTGCAGATATGCAGAGAAATAGAATTCTTTGAATACTATTTGAGTCAGGTTGTGTCTGAACACAGCCAGAGAGAAAGTCAAGTGTGCATATTACAATTTAGCGGCATCCTAAGAAGATTTAATTACTTATGTTCTGTGTGACCTGTTTCTTAAATGCCCTCAAATAACAACAGATCAACACGCTCAGGCCCTAACTCGTTCCCAGCTGGAATGTTTCAGATCGAAAGTGACGAGATAGAAATGTATAAGAGGCAGAAACCAGGTAACAGATGAGAAAATAGGACGAAAACTGCCACTGAAACACAAACATTCAATTGCAAAGAAGAAAACAAAAATATATAAACTGTAAGTGTGATTTGTTCTTTGAATGACTTCTGCTACATTCCCCAATCTTCGTCCTTTCCGACTCATCTATGAAAACATTTACAAATAAAAAAAAAAAGGTTTTATGAAGCGTTTGCAAACAGTAAAACTCTAACGCAAATTATAAAAGTTTGACCAATGAGGCTGGAAGAATACAGATGGTACAACAGAAGTTTCTTAAGGTTCAGATCAGATCATATCAGATCAGTTTACTGTTACACGTTTCCTCATTGTGCTTTAAGTAAAGACAAACACACACAGCCTACGATTAATACAGATCACACAACCCGAGAAATAAATAAGTAACAAATGGATAAGGAAACAGAGAATAGGTCTAATCATTTCCAAATGACTAACTACTGTCTACAGTAGAAAACGTACTACTAAGAGGTTTTGGAAATCTATTTGACCTTTGCAAACCAGATGGTCACATTATTGACATTTAAAGTGATATTTATCTATCAGACCAGTAATCATGCTTCAAACTGACATACTTACAGACACATACAGACAATCATACAAAATGCAGATACACACGCACGCACGCACACGCACGCACACACACACGCACACACACACACACACGCACACACACACTCACACACACACACACACACACGCGCAGTCACTGAATCTGAGACACAGATTCTCCCAAAATGTTATTTAAATCCTAAAAATTCTAAACTCTAACATGTTGAGGAATGAAAAAAATAATTTTTATCATACAGATGCAAAATATTTTCTCACTTTTTTTCTCACTACTTTCATAGCATGGCTAGAGAGGGAAAAATAAATAAATACAAATAAAAAAAATGCTCAAATGCTGGTTCATCATGTTACAAACACACTTTGTTACAGTGATGTCACACCAAGCTGTGAACTATGTTTGTTCATGTGTGTGTGTTTGTGTGTGTGGCTCATTTTTAGCACACACACACACACACACAGACTGTAGCTGACACATCTGAATGGGTGTTCTCTGGATGGCATTTTCTCAGCAGGAGAACGCACGACCGTCCCTCAGGTCGGTCCGCACATCCACCCGTCTCTCGTGTCAGTGTGTTGTCTCTATGTGCCACCGTTGTACGAGTAGTCTGCCTTGTTGTGCATCACCAACTTATTGTCCACAAAGTAGAAGCTGTCGGACTGTGTCTCGTACGGGTGCAGGATCATCTCTCTGACTGCAGGGAGACACGCAAACATCAGGTGTTCAAATATCAGATCGATTAAGGAGTACAAACGTTTCTTTTATTATTTTGTCAACTTAATTGTACAGAAGCAAGAAAAAGTAAGTTTTTCAATGAAGCATTAGAATCAGAAACTTGAATTTGAGCAGGAAGTACATGTACATTATAAACATTCTGTATGTATTTTTGTTGCAGATGGATCGACTTACTGATGTCCTCGGATAGAGGCGGGAATTCGTAGATATGTTCACAGGTGTTCTTGCTGCTGGGGATGCAGAAGCCAAACTCAAAGTCAAAACTTTTGAGCAACTTTTCTCTGAAATAATGTCTCTCGATCATCCGGAAGTTTTCTATCGGCATGTCTCCAACTGTGAACTCAACTCTGGGGAGGAAGAAGATGGAACGTTTAAGGTAAGCTAGAGAAATTATCATTCAGTGCAGGAAGAGAGACACAGAGGTTAGAGCAATCATTCTGTTGGCAACTGCATCCTTACAAATAAAAATTCACACACATTCTCACTTACGTGGCTCCAACTTGCCGCAGTCGGAGAAAAGCTGGGGTGAACTGGTAACGGACAAACCGGCCGGCGTTTGGGTCAACGTCTCTCTTTTCCCCTGCTTTGTCTAAGGTGAGAATCAGTTTGAATGGAACAGAATAAAACAGAATAAAATGAGAAGATGTGGACAAAAGACATGATCCAACAAACACAACATCCAACATCTATCACTGGATTACTTTGATACTGAAGGAAATGTAAAACATTATTTTTAAAGGATTTTAGATTTAGAAACATCTTTTTTAAAATAATTTATATCTTTAATATTTAATAGTTAATCTCAAAATGAATAATCATCAGTGTGTTTTTTTCACATGTTTGACCTACATATGTGAAGCTACTGCAAGATTTTCATGGTACAAAAAGGTGAAATGAGACGTATGCATAGTTCATGGAGTAGTTCATGGACTCGCCTGTAGATGGAGGTTTGGTGATTTCAAACAGCACTGTGCCGGTTTCCATGTCTCTGATTTTGAACCTGGTGAAGTCGATGTTGTAAATGTTCTCGTCCGGGCTGCAGAGATAATCTGAGATAGAGAGAGAGTGAAAGACAGTGGACAGTTACAGACTGAAAACAGAATACTTGGAAAAACACTTTTCAAAAAAATCGTTATTTCCTGTACATCAAGATATCGTATAATCAACTAGGAAGCAGTAGGACTGGAAACCAAACCTCAAGACTGCGGACAGACTATAAAATGGACATTAGATATTTCTTGATTTTATTTAGGAATCTGTAGATTTTTATTTTATTTCAGGGAAAGTTGTCTGACTTTTTTTTCAATGAAATAAGGTTTATTTGTTTACATGTTAATATTTCTAAAGTTTCTAAACAAATGCTGTGGCGGGTTAATTTAATTTCTTCTCATTGCTATATTTTAAACAACTCATTTGCACCTAACCAGCATGAAAATAAATGTTTTCTATTAAAGACATGTATATATACAGTAGACTACTTAAATGACATGAATAAGCAACAGTACTAACACCGATGTTGTTATTGAGAAAAGCAAAAGTAAAACACTGCAAATGAAGAAAAACACTGTAACACTGTAATCTCAGGGGACCTTTACAGTAGCACAAATCCATGAACAGATGATACTAATGAGCCTGAACAACAATAAGAAGAAAATAAATACTGATAATATATATTTAAACACTTACATACTCACATATGCTAAGAAACAGTAGCACTAAGAAATACATTAAAAATAATTTTAGTTTACTACAGTTTCAAATCTTTCTTAACTTTTGAAAATAATGTATTAAAAAGCTCCATTTGGTAATTGTATCTCTGACATGAATATTAATGGAAAACTGTGTTACAGGAGCCATTTACTAAAAAAAAACACCAAAAAAAAAACAGTAAGAAAGAGAATCAAGTTATTTTTGTTCCTCTAATCCTTCCTGCCCTAACCAGGCAGTGTCACTGCTTATTAGTGTTCCCCAGTAGAGCAAACACTTCCTGCCTGATCCGACTGATGCCACTGGCCAGCAGGTGTAATATCTCTCCATTATCTCCACTGAGGCTCGCTCGTTCGCCTCACATCAGAAGCTGCACAGCTGAAGTAAACGATTATAACATCTTTTATTGGTTTGAAAGTGAATCGCTGCAGCGCTGTGACTTTAAAAGATCAGAAAATGTTTGTAGTTATATACTCAGTACAGAGAGATAAATCACTAATGATGGAACTTCACTGCTATAGGGGGCATCAGCACTTAATGCTAAAGCATGGCAGTGGAAGAGACAAATGTATTTAAACCCACGAGGGAAACTTTTCATCATTTAAGAGCAACCTAACAGCTTTTGAAGCGAAGAGGTGGAATATGCTCATCAACATCAAATGAAAGCTAATGTTAGATGTGTGAACCAGAAACTGTTTCGTTACAAGTTACAATAAAAGTTACTAAGATGTGTGAAATGTAAAGCGTCAGACTGAGCAGGAGGATAGCTGGGATCTCAGGCTTCACTGGCTTTGGCTCTGCTGTATTTTCTGGTTTTTATTTCCATATTAACTCTCCCTGAAGGATTACTCTCAGCGCTCCCTGCATGTTTTTTGATGTCTATGTATTCATGCTGGAGCATCCCCGAAGAGGAAGCATACCCCAAAGTCACAGCATGTTGTCAACTCCATTTGCTGTATGAGGTGTGTGTTCCTGACAGAGCTGATCTGATTCGTTGCGATGCTGCGATGCCCTTGCTCCTCCGTCGGTCTGAATGCTGAGGTTTGCTCTTCTAAACTCATCGGCTAAGCAAACTGTGGTCCGTTTACCGCCATACAACACCTGAAGATTTACACAGCCTCTGCACACACACGAAACAAAAGACCAACGCAAAACACACACAGCAGCCACAATGACTTTAATTAATATCATACAATATCTCTGCTGCAAAGAAAGGGAGCATTAATAACAGCACTGTATGTATGTGCATTTGTGGATGTGTGTGCAGAGGGTGTAATATACTGTGCCACAGCTGGTGTTGTCTTTGTCCTTTTGTTAAGTGAGTGCTAATAGCTACCTATGAGTCTCCTAATGAAGTCCCATGAGGACAATAGGGCTCATGCCAGACAGCTTTTGTCATACACGTCTCTGACTCAAAAGTGGCTTCACCAAACTCGCTTCGCTCGTTTCAGACTGATAAACGACACCTGTTCACAAGGAGCTGCGGCGAAAGGGACAACAACACCTGAGATATAAAGAACTATTTCAGTCTTCACCGATGTTAAATATGCCCGTAAATCTATAAAACTCTATGAAGCAGTCATAATACAGTGAGCAAAACATTAATAGCACTAAGATTGGTCCATACTGTGTTATTTAAATACTGTATATGTTAATTTAACCAATTTCATTTAAACTCCAAAATAATTTAGATGAAGCAAATGTAATTTGACTGTCATATAAGTGTGTTTTCTTCTGTGTAGAAAGGCAGTCTCACTGTTAATAACTCAAACCACTCAACTACTTGTAAATGTCTAAAAACAAGTTTAAAGTTGGTAAATGTCACGGATACTCTTAAATGTATTGTGTGCAACGTTTAAGTTTGTTGCATGAGCACGTGTGTTTGCATGTGTGTGGAGTTACATTCAGTCTGTCACCTCGGGTCTAACACACACACACACACACACACACACACACACACACACACACACACACACACACACACACACACAGTCATCTGAGGACAACTTGCTGATAAAAGCCACCAACAGACTCCTGTTTATCACTGTCAGCTTTTCCTTCTGGGCTGTGATCTACACACCTCCCAATGTTTGTGTGTGTGTGTGTGTGTGTGTGTCTGGACTGTGTCTGCATGGTCACAGCAATCGAAACACAAAAGGGACTATTAAAAGTCAAAGCTGAGCTGTGAGTGTGCGTCAAATGCTGCTGGAAACAGGAAACATGTTTGCAAACCACTTCTTCAAATTTCAACATCAGATGATTTTTAAATAATGTAATAGCTTCATTAATATTTGACACTTGAAAATGTCTCACAAACCGTCGATCACTTTGAATCACTTCATTTACGCTGGGTTTAAGAGATTAGTGATGTAAAACTAATAAATAGAAAGTTTTTGACCAGATGCACATATGCGTTTGTTTTTCACATATTCAGCACAACTTTATTTCATGGATTACTACCTAATTGTTACTGTTCACTCTCTAGGTTTCTGCTGATGTGCACAAAGCACAGGGTGCAGTCACACATATTTGGATTTCATATTGGGTTTACTCATGGTGTGATGAAAAAGGTTATTGGCCATCTTCTTTATTCAAACAGCCCATTCATGCAGAGATGTATAAAGTACACAAACCCAATACTCAAGTAAAAGTGCAAGTACTTGCCCAGAAAAATAAATACAAGTACAGGTAATACAGTACAACATCTAAATGTTACTTAGAGTACAGTGTTGAATTAATGTTGAATTTGATGCTTTAATAACATAAATGTTAAAGTCTAGTCCAGATTTCTTTGACAAATTCTCAAAAGTTAAAATTATCTCCTCTGCACTTATGTGGTATTTTGGTGCAGGTTTCCTGGAAGTCCAGAGATGCCCACACTGTCCACTCACCCAACACCTACGGTACTTGTACTTACACATTTAAAATGTATTAAATTAATTAAAGTAAGAGCCCTATAACTTTGACGACACGCTTTAGACAGTGACAGAAGTGCTTTTGGTTGTGTTCTTCAGCTGATGTCCCCTCTGTTTCCTCACCGCACATGTGGCAGAAATCCCCACAACACAGCCAGACTAGGTCAGGCCCACAGTTCAACAAATACTGCATCATATGACCTAGATTCAGCCAAAATAAACAGTTCTGAGCTCATTTTGCTGTTCACCCACATAATGCTGGTACAGGACAGATCTTAGGAATCGTCCAGTATGAGTGTGTAAGATCAGTGGCACATGAAACTATGCTAGAGGCTTATAAACACAACATGCAGGTTGATGGAAATTACAGCTGACACTGATAATGGGATGTGGTTCAGTCTGTCCCACTTGAGCTGCAGATTGGTGAGCCTATGAGTTATCACAGTTCTACACGGTTCTTAATTAGCTTTTCATGTTAAACCTCATTGTGTGTAAAGCTTTTAATAATACTGCAGGTTAAAATACTGTCGTACTGTGAGTCGTGAGCGTGAAGGAAAATTTCTGCTAGTTCCCAATGATTATATCTCATTATTTTATATCTTTATTAAACACCACAAGTCAACCTGGGAGGAAAAACAGTAATATCTGGGTGTGGACAACAGTGCTAAAATACGCAGGTCATTTCTGTTTTCTCCCTGTTCTTCTCTTTTCTATAACTAGTTAGTCTCTAGTCTCTTAAATGGTCACAACTATTTAAAATATTTTTTACAGTTTATAATGAATAGGACAAAAAGGAAACGGGGTTGGATCAAACTCAGCGGTCCAAAAACAAGTGTTACAAATAATTTGTTCATAACTGGCGTGTGATTTCAGAAAGACCAGTCTGTTCATAAGCTCCTGACCTCATACGCAGAGCTGAACAGAGATGAATTCAGTCATTCGTGCATAAACTGCAGAGCATTTGAATGATGATGAGTTTGCTTAACTTAGAGGAGATGAGTAAACTGCATGGTCTCGGATTCCTGTCACAGTTCTGTGTCAGTTTAGTTTTTCCTGTTTTGTGGTTTCCTACCATTTCTCCTCCCAGCCACCAGATGTCCTCGGACTCTGGTGACACCCTTTTCCTGTTCCACTTACGCACCTGCTCTTATCATCTCATCAACCAGCTCAAATTCAACTTAAAAAATTGCTTTGCTTCTATCCTCAGTGTTTGACCTGCTGTTTGACAACAGGACGTAGATCATCTGACATTTCCTCTGCTGTCATCTGGTAAAAAAAATCTACTTGTCACACACTCAGTACCTACAACGTTTCCAACCATTGTAGCTGAACGTAGTCTTCTGGTATGTTTCACCTGATGTGTATTGTTAATAATAAAGTTACATGCTGATATGCAAAACTAAGCTCAAAACACTGCTTAGTCTGCTCACAGTGGCCTTGAAACGAGCGATTCGTGAGAGGCTCGTTAAAGTAGTTATAAAGTGTGGTGAACACTCGTAGAGGTGGACTTCACAGGTAAAAGCAAGAGAAGTAAGATGTGTTTCAAACAAGAAGCCCATTGTGCGCTTGTGTTTCAGTACAGAGATTAACACCCACCAATGTCAGCTGTAGGTTATTTTTGCCAGAGTAAGACATCCATTTATATCACACGAACAATCAGCTTTGTGAGTGCTCCTCTAACATATACAATACAGCCAGCCCCTATTCTGGTGGACCTCCTCTACCTCTCAGACATGGAGACCCGTGTCCTCACACACTCTGATTCGTGTCCTATTTCTCTTGTCACAGCAGTGTTCAGGGCTGTAACAGGCCGGATTCAAACTGTGGTGCAAGTGGTAGTATTCAGACTCTTTAGTACCAATAGCATAGTTTCAAGTTCTGCATTTAAAGCCTACTTAAGCAAAGTACACTCACTCACTCTTAAGTAAAAAGTCTCCTGTGACTGACGATTGCTATTTTATTGTGGAAGCTCATCAGTGCTTTTGTGAACTTTGTTTATATGTAAAGTTTCTGTGGGTGTAATGATTCTACAAATTCAACAATGACACACACACCTCGATTTTGGAGAGAGGGTGTTGAATAAAAAAAATCAATAAGATTTGGAAAACCAGTATTGTTAGTGAACGCCTGGACACAATGTTATTGTCTAACGTAAAACCTCTAAACAAAGGCAAGTGATGGGTCTTATGGAAGAGAAGGAAATATCAAATTCAGGATACTGTATCAAACTCTCAAGCCGCTACTAATGATATCCCTGTCTAGTACTAGTCATCCTCACATTACAAGGATAACTAATAGAAATGCTGTAAACTACTAATTACATTTTTAGCAATGCATTTTATCAGCTTAACATATGTGAAGGCAAATAAGGCTCCACTTGGTTTTAATAAAAGCAGAGGATGTATGAGTTCGTTTGAAGAAGGAAGGCACTCAGGACCTACACAGCTCACATGGACTAATCCGGTTTACTTTCTTGTATGAAGTCAAATCCAACTAATCAGTGTAGAGAGGGGGCAAGGTTAAAGCAGCAAGAGTGCAGTGAGGATGGTATGGATGAAAGCAGATGAGACTAAAGTAGCTGAAGTGCAATTTTCATATGAGTCTCTTTTCAGTGTAATTGCCTAACATCCAGTTTCAACATGAAATATGTGAAATTACAGATATTCTTAATGTCATGTCATCGTTACTCTACAGCTTCCGGAAGGGGATGACGCAGATATTTTAAGCAGTTGTAAATCATCCTGCAGATTTAAAAAAATGCAGGTGTTGTTTCTCCAGCTTTAATATTGTTTCTGCATCAACGTGTCCATGATAAACGAAATTAGCAATGTGGTTGGAGTCCCTGTCACCACCGATGTCTCAACTAGCGCAGAAGGGATCATCACGAACATTTGTACTGACGTTCATGATCCCCAGTGGATGAGTCCTGCTAACCTTCTAAAGTATGTGTGTGACCTGACCTGGATATACCCTGACGTACCCTGCCACCTGTCTAATATCAGCGAGGATCAGCTCCAGCCCCCGCCTCTTTGTAAGCGTTGTAGCTAATGGATGGACGAATGTGGAGGGACAGTTTTTTTAAGTTGTGTTAGTATATATGACGATGTATTCATTTTCTGATGTACTTTTTTAAATGGTAATTTGATCACTTGTCTTAGATAAAACAAAGTCAGTGGCTTGAAATGCTGTGATCTGAAAGAATTTGATCTCTCATCCATCTCAAACCATTTCTTTATTTTTGTCTGTTTACTTCTTTTTAAAGACAAATCACAGACAAAAGTATTGTTTTGTCGTTAATTAGTGTCATTTAGGTCTCCTAAAATCTCTACGGACTAAGGGTGCAGCGTGAAATTCTTCTATCCCTCACTTTTCCTGTAAAACTAATGACCTTCCCAGCAGCCTCGGCTGTGTTTATACTAACATACTAAATTAAGACTCTGACCACGGTAAACATAATATACATTTAGTTTATAGCACTGATTTTAATCTGCGAGTGCAGATTAAATGGCTGCATATCTCAGCAAGTCTGTGCTCGGAGATTATGAGTTTAAAGTCAAACCCCCTGCTGTGGTAAAAATGACTGCGGAGTCATTTCTATTCATCACTGCAGCACCAAGTAATGTAATAATTAACAGCCCCAAAATGTTACATGTATTATATAAAAAAACTACCATCACTGCGTCCTCATCTCCTGGTTAACTGATAAGAAGTAAATATTCTCTTCCAAAGTCAACTTTTGATTGAAAGAAACAGTTTAACAATGTTTTGGACTTCATTCATATGCAAACTATTTGATAAATATAGATGATGCTCAGTGCAGCTGAGTGCATTATGCATCTAAATAAAACAGACACGAACAACTTCTAAGCGCCGAGTAAACTTTGACGTTTGATATTTTATAGGTTGTGCAGACTTAAGAGGACCAATCTCACCTCTGTCTTACCAACCTGAATTTGACTATTGATGACAAACATGGGAACATGCTGTGGTTTTTAAATCAAGAGAACAGGAGAAATACAGTATGGGGAGACAAGGGAAGGAAGAGAGCCTCACACCTGGACCAGGTTGTACCTGTCGCTGACTGTTGCTTTCATGTGTTACAGTGAACAGCAGTAACTAGAGCTGGTCACATTGAGAGAACAAGCAGTTTCACCTTTAACCACTGTCGCCTCTGTTTGAACTCTGCTGAGCAATGTAAATAGTGTATTATTATCAATTTCAGTTATCTGGAGAACATGAAGCAGCACAGTCAGAACAACAGAAGGGTTGTTTCCTGCTTTGTTTGACCACCAGAAACGAGTGTGAGCGTGCATGTGCATATATTCTTTTATCTCTCTGTTATCAGGGGAGAAGAAGAAAGGAAGGAAAGTAGAGGAGGAAGTGTGTGGGAGAACAGAGATGCACGCTCCACCGACTGTAACCAAGGGGAGATGCTTCACGTTGCCGTAGTGATTCAAGCGTGTATCCATGTTGCTGTGGTGATTCACACATGCCTCCTCTTGCCTTTAGCAATGACGCTGCGAGATATGAAAGTGAGAGTTTCCAAGATCATGACAGGGTCCAGTGTGGGAGGCATAGTCATTACGATGCCCTGTGTGTGTCACTGTGCAGCTGGACAACAGTCCCTACGTAGACTCACTCTTGGGGGTTGAACAACAACACACTTGCACAGATGCACACAATTGTGTGTACTGAACGCTCATCAAGTCAGTTGCAGTTAAACTGACTGTGAATAGAGCATGTTGAAGAAGCTACCATCAGAACAAGAGAGAGGACAGGCTGGGCCAGAGGATGTTACCAAGAGCTCTTCCTCAACATGTAACAACTGGGAAATAAATATGTCATTCCTTGTCACAACATCCGCTGTCATCTTGAGTTACAAAAGAAAGAAAAATGTGACTTGAGTGATTTTCGTATTGGGAATAAAGAGGACATGTGTTCAGTCAGGCTGCTCACGAAAGCTACATGAGCATCAGTACATGTGGGAATAGAAAGAAAAGAAAAAGGTGAATTCATGCTGGTACCTTTAAATAACCTTTTTAAAAAAGCTGTGAGAAAATCTGACTGCTGGCATGTTCCTCGTGTATCGCTGGAGATAATGTAACCGTGTTGTGTAAGTAAGGTATTATTCTGGCCTTTAAATAGTCGAATGCCCTGCTGGCCACCTGTTAGCTAAAAGCTGTTTTAAGACCTGAGATGGTGATAGGTAGGTATGTAGGTGTGCACATAAGAGCTTCCTGGTTGCTATAACTCCCTGTGTTTCTGCATAAGAGGCTTGTTTGAGATTTACAGGTGTGACATAATTAAAAACTGTGTTAACCCTTTATAGGGTTAAGACACTGAAGAATTTCAACCCTACACTATTACTGGAGGACTTATGAACTTGGGAGAAAAAGGCGAAAACATCTGCTCTGAACTAGATGTCCGTGAGCTCACTCTTCCCAGTTAAATAAGATCATCCTGTGGTGAAAACATGCTACTCAGGGGATGAGGTGATTTAAGAGGATGAAAGTAAGTCTTACATGTTCAGCAATTAACATCTGTGGGTTACTCCACTGCTCCATCGAGCCACGCTTTCCAGTCTCGGCTGCACTTGTTCATCTTGCACACACTGATGTCAAAACATCACTCACCCACCTCCGTAACTTAACTTCCACACAACACTGGTAGGCTGACACCTCCTCTGCAGGTCACAGGGCTACTCAGAAGCCCCAACACAGGGGTTTAATGCACATCTGGCCACGTTTACCAGACAGACGGCTCCAAAGATGCGTTTCAGTAGGGCCTTTATAGATTATGCTACATGAATGCAGGGACACGGTAATGACGTGACGTGTGACTCATACAGGAGCTGTCACACTGTACCACCTTTGTCCACCAACAACCGACACAGCAGCAGTGAACTTACTCTCTGTGATCTTCTGTAAGCCCAGAACATCCTCCGGAGTGATCACTGCGCTGGCGAGCAGGTCTTCTTCCGTGGTCACCGGGACCCCGACGTCGGTCGAGTTGCAGCCTTTCTTCACTTTCATCGCCGCCGTTTGATTTGGGCTGCCGTTACTGCTGCTGTCGGTGCCTCCGGTGTCTATGCCTGGATTATCACCGACAGGCTTCTTAGCGCTTGATGGGTCCTGGCTGTTGCCTCTGCTGGTACAAGAATAGCTCATTCTCCGCTCCTCCTCCCCCTCTCCTAACCCAGGGCTTCCAAGATACAAAACAGTTGCCTCCCTCTCTCTCCCTCCCTCCCTCCCTCACTGAAGGATGCACAGTTGCTGTCTGTTATCCGGTCCTTAATTCAAATCCGCTTCGTCTTTATGAGCCCGCAGTCTGTCTCCGCATACGAGCGGCATGCAAACAGCCCCGGCTCTCGTTGGCTGAGCGCAGTAGCTTATGCGCAGAGAGTGAGCGCTGCTTTTGTGCGCAGCAGGTCTCTGAGACGCTTTTTCGACTGTGTCAGGTGAAGAAGTCTGTCGAAAATAATCTGCTGGACTTGAAACTAAAGAGGAGGCGACAGATGGCCGATGCTGTGAAGGAGGAGGGGGGGGTCTCAGCGAAAGCCCTCAGCAGTAGCCTGTGCCGTGCGCCTGACGGAGAGGTGGTGCTTCTGCGCACAAACTGCGCTACAACCGACGAATGCGCGCGAAATTCTAGACGACAAAATCAGGCGATTAATATAATATAATTATAATTAATAACACCCCATACTTTCTGCAATGTGTGTGTGTGGTTTTTTTTTGTTTGGAGGGCGCAGCTGAATATTTCCATTAGGCCAATGGATAAAATTACTGTTCTGTACTGAAAAGTAACTAAGCACATTTAGTCAAATGCTGTAGCCTACAATTTAATTAACATAGCTCATCTAAGGACAATTCAGATATTTCTTGTAGAGCTTTTACATGTTATGCTATTTACTTGTTCTCCACTACGTTTCAGAGAAAGATTTCCTATACCACCATTAATTATAAATATATGATCAGATTGTGTATTCCTGCAGCATACTATACACAGAAGTATGAAGCAGTGTTTAATATAAAGCACTGAGTGCTGGAAAGTAATTCTTTTTGATTTACTTGAAAAGTAAAATTCTGCAGTAATTTTAACTTTTTTATCACACTACATTTACAGTTACTAACGTTTCACAATAACGTATTTGACCATTTGGCTTCATACAAACATTGTCTGTGAAGATTCTCAGTCATCCACGTGAAGCCGGACTTCTTTCTTTAAGGTAGAGACATTTTATTCTGCATCCACAGAACTTTTTTAATCTGAGGGAAAGTTGTCTAGTGACCACAAATTTATCCTCCAGGGGAGGTGAAACCAACCTAGAGGATAAATTAAGTTGTTAAGTGTTGTTCGCACACTGATGCATCTGCAGTATTATGAGGGGACATTTCACCGTCGTCAGTACTTTTACTTTTGATAATTGAAGCAGTACATTTTATTGTTTGAATGCAGGCATGGAAAGTAACTGGTTTAGTGCTTTTTACTATGAGTAAAGAGAATTCTGACAATATTATTAAACTATCTGCTCGCGTCTATAATGATCCAGTAACACTGAGAGGAGCCACTCTGCATTATTTTACACTTGAAATACATTTAGCCACAACTTCTGATCTTTCTGAACGCAGGGCTTTTACTTCCAGTTTTTATATTATGCTATTTCTACTTTAAATAATTTTGTAAATGAACTGAATGTTTCTTCCACAAAAGGAAAATTTAATAAAATTATTGTGAAGGCTTGTGAATCTACATCTCCATAAACCAATTATAGAGTATATCAGCCTTATTATTCCTCATAAGCTGCATTTTATAGAGACTTTACATTTACAGCTGTTGCCTGATGCTGGATGCAGCCACAGCTCTAAACAGACATCATGAGATCATTGTAGCCCAGGAGAGAGCAGAATGGAAACAATCCTGTGAGGTTTTAATCCTATTTCTGTTGCTCTTTCTACTGATGCATGTAAAGTCCCTGCATGACTCACTGGAGATCTCAGTCACACATGACTTTACACCGGAGCTCTGCAGTGGCACCGTGTGTGATGATAACAGTGCCGAACCAACTGTACCTGCAGTTAACAGCAACCACAACGACAAAACACCAGTGAAGACAATGACCTATATAAATAATTCAGATTATATGGAGATTTCAGATTTAGAAAGTCTTACTCAGCTAAATCGATGTTTCACACATGACTCTGCACTGATTGAAAGCTCAAGAGATTTTTAAGAGTGTGTTGATTCCTTTAATTATTATCTCAAAAGAGCTGAAAATTCAGGGTTTATGCTGAAATGTTGCACCCTAGAGGCAGTAAACATTTACTGCAGAGCCATAATATTTCTGACATTGAAGTGGTTTGCCTTGTGTGGGTATAGAAATAAGAATACATACATACATGCATACTATACTTGAGTTGTTTTGATAGGTGCCCCTGACCACGAGAAAGCAATTTCCACTCATTTAAGAGAAGAACTGACTGTGGCACATATTTCTGTTCATATGTTCACCCGTGAAGATATTCACTTTTAAAGCTGTAGTTGGAAAAAACAACAAAACAAAAGCATTTATTTGTAGGGTTCCAGCTCATTTGTGTCGTATCTGTAGTGTGTTTGTAGGTGACACTGTTTGCACTGCAGGTCGTTCGACTGCAGATGTTTTTAGTCGCCCGTTAAACACGCATAGAGGGAGCTGAGGTTCTGCTGTGTGTATGCGTGTGACATCTGTACGTGCACACTGAGAGCCGGCTATATGGTCACTGTGGGCTCTTCACATCGGCCTGCTGAGTTTGCTCGTCCCTTTGTCACGTCTGAGCTGCTGCTGCTATCATCAGCAGAAAAGCACAAGCACACACGCACACAAACACACACGGACGTATATGCCCGTCACAGTCTGACTGAACAAATCCACTCTGATGAGGAATGTGCTCACAAAATTTTTTTTATTGTGATATTATTTGTAATATGTTCACATGTGTCTCTTTCTCTGTTGTACACACAGGCAGGGAATTACATGGGCACAAGCACACACACACACACACACACACACACACACACACATGCACACACACGTATGCAGACAGAGAGTCTGGACAATGTGCTGACCTCAGTAAACCATTCCTAAATGTTTATTGTTCAATGCAGCCAGAGTAGAGGGGAGGGTTATGTACCTATCAGCTGCTCTCGCTTGTTTACTATAATGACACAATCTATAGCACTATAACATACCAGTGTAAGATGCAATTGCAACTTGCAATAATTTAAATTAGTGGTTAAACAAATGCCTAAAATGGCTTGAAAGAAAAGTGAACACAGCAGGTATAAATGGGTGGAATACCACAGCATGGGGCACATCAATCAAAAGTGCTATAAAACGTAATGAGCATCTCAGTGTTTGCTCCTTCTTTCATATCACAATATATTACCTGCAATTATAATCTGTTCATGCTGCTACCTGAAAGTGAGCCTGCCAATTGTAGCTCATCAGTTGATGCCAGTGACGCCTTTCACTCTGTGCCATTGCCCCCTGCTAACCTTCATTGTTGATTAATTCACATGTAGAGGTTTTCCAAAAATAGCTACAGGTACTTTCATTCACAACTTACATTAAAGCCTCAAAGATAAAACTGTTAAAATGGGTTCCATTAGAGAGAGTGGATCAGTTTGATCAGGCTGGTTTTAAGTTTAAGAAAATTTAAACCCAGATTTGACTCCATTGTCAACAAATGTGTTCCTCTACACCTTCCACCTTCTATGGAAGCAGAAGATTTGGTTCCTGTTTCAGGTCCAGTGTTGTAGCCACTGATTCCAGTTTTTATGAAACTCAGTTTCACTTTCAGCAACAAGTGTTTTCCCTCTACAAATGTAATTTTACACACCCCTAAAATTAAATTAACAATTTAAATAAAGCTTTATTTATATAGCTAATGAAGCATTTGCACCAAGGGGCCGTACAATCTGTACAACATACAATATCTCCTCCCTTGTAGCAGTAGGAAATCTGATAACAGATTAATAAACTGATGGGGAGAGCTACACAGTTTTTTTCACCAACATATAGATTCAGCACAGAGGTGTAGGAAACACTGTATAACCACTTGCCCTCTTTGTGTTTGTATGAATCACTGTGCATCTGTGTGTTAACCCCTCTGTGGCTCACACAACAAAACAATGGAGTCCAAAGCAAAGTGCTGACATGAGTCCAGGCGTGCCTGTCTCCTGGCCCCTGACACCCGTGGGTGTATATATACCCTCGTTCACACCGCCTCTGCAGACCATTCAGTGGAAACCTGCGACACACAGCTCACCAGTTTGGGTAGGTCAAACTAGTTAAAGTAGTTCATACAGTACAGTTTCCCAATCTCTAGACGTGATGCAGTATGGGCCTCTAATTCAATATATTAGCTAATAGCACAGCGATGGAAATTAATCAGAGTGAAAAAAGAATGACTTGTTTATTCCTTTATTGCATTGTTTAAAAACAGGATGTTAAAGGTCTAGAAAAGGAAATAGGAAATGTGATGTTACTTGTGATAAACCACATACAGATATAAGTCATAAAGAAAGCTGAAATACCTCCCAGAGCAGCAGAGAGAATATAAAATGGGTGTTTATTTAGACATGTGAGAGTAAGACAAGCTTTTCTTTTACTATTTAGCAGGTTTATTTTTTAGTGTTTTCATTCATCCTCACCCTAACTTGCTGTGTATTGCCCCACAGGTACTCCTGAAAAAACAAAAAACAAAAATGGCTCTGAATAACCCTATGCCCATGGGCCCTTGGAAGGTAAGCATAGGATGGATGTGTTTAACACAACATTACCCATGAGCACAGGGAGCAGCAAGAAATCTGAATGCACCGGGTGCAGAAATGTGAAAATGTTTTAACTGACTTAAAGTTTTACTCTTCTGTTTCATTCTTTTGTGCTTTACAGATCACTGTGTACGATCAGGAGTACTTCCAGGGCAGGCGTATGGAGTTCACCGCCAGCTGCCAGAACATCATGGAGTGTGGGATGGAGAACATCCGCTCACTGAAGGTCGAGTGTGGCGCGTATGTATCCACAAAGATTTTCCTCATTTTTTGTATTTATTCTTTAGATTATGCAGCAGCTTAGTGTAGGTTTTATATTTTTTTGTTTTCTGAACTTATTAATTTTACTTTCTGCTTGCAGCTGGGTGGGCTATGAGCACTCCAGCTTCTGCGGCCAGCAGTTTGTCCTGGAGAAGGGAGACTACCCTCGCTTTGAGGCCTACAGCGGCAGCAACTCCTACCGCATTGAGAGGATGATCTCCTTCAGGCCCATCTGCTGTGCTGTGAGTTTAATTTAACAGACAGAGTAACAACTCTTTAGTCACCTTATTCCAAGCTCAAGTTGTGCTCAGCCTCCATTCTCCTTCTTTGTACAGAACCACAAAGAGTCCCGCATGACCATCTACGAGAACGAGAACATGATGGGTCGTCAGTTCGAGCTGTGTGATGACTATCCCTCTCTGCAGGCCATGGGCTGGATGAACAACGAGGTTGGATCCATGCACATTCAGAGTGGAGCGTAAGTCAGTTATGTTTTTGATGGAAACAGAAGCTATTAGCCCTGAGCAACAACTACACACACACACACACACACACACACACACACACTGAGTAATAATACTGCCATACAGTTTACTTGATAATTTAAACGTTTGTGTGGACTTTAATTTCCATGTTCTCGCTCATTTTTACAGCTTTGTGTGCTACCAGTACCCTGGCTACCGTGGCCACCAGTACATCATGGAGTGTGACTGTCGCGGAGGAGAGTACAAGTGTTACCGTGAGTTTGGCTCCCATGCCCAGACCCCCCAGATTCAGTCCATCAGGAGGATCCAGCACTGAGAAGGGACTGTTTTCTTCACACCTCTTCATCTCTTCCTTCTTTTCCTCCTCCTGCTTATCCATCCCTCCTTCTTTTCCTCTTCACTCTCAAACTTCATCTCCCCGGTTCTGTTGGTCCGGCTAGTCCCAGTAGGATATCGGGCTGGGCTTCAGGTACTTACTGCCGTCAGCTGTTCACAGCACTTTTTGTTTTTTAAAGAAACACCACAAAAGAGAGGAAAGCTGTATGAAAGACAGAAAACAGGAACGACAGAAATTGAATCAGTGTGAAAGAGATGCCTCGTCGGCCGAGGACGGCTGGAGAACAGTGAGAACACCTCAACGTTTTTGCTCTTTTTCACCAGTGATGGCATCTTCATCGTCATTGTCTTCTAACATCAACAAGAACCAGTCTTGCTGTTACTGTGATATCCATGACTGCCTGTGTTCAAGACAATGAATAAAGAGAATGAGCAAAGAAACAGAGATTCACAATGTTGACATGTGCTGTACGTCACTCACCTCTGTGTCCTGTCTTTTTCTGGTGAACAGCTCAGATTATATTAACGTCAAATTATATCAACGTCAAAAACAGAACTTGATATAGTAAAAAATTAAAGGTATTGATAAGAATTTACTAGTTTGAATCCCACTGACTTGTAAAAGCTTTGTCCAAATTCACAGAAATTATGTTTAACTACAGAGGTCTCAACATTTTCAAAGTTGGCAAATGAAACACATTAGTAATATTTCCATTGCACAGCCATAAAAATAAAATGGCTGCATGGAATTAAACATGTCAATAGCAGTTATATTACTCAATATATGTTGTGATATGATTAGCTAATATGACACATTTTCATAGATTCTCCTCTCTACACATCAGAGCTGCAACAATTGTTAATCAATTAGTCAACCAACAAAAAGTTAATTAGCACATTTTCGTGATCAACTAATTGTTTTACTCATTTCAAAGCCAATTTGCAAATTGATATAGATTCTGACGTGAAAAGTAATACTTTATTTGAACCAGTTTCCAGTTAAATTATTTTTTCACAATACTGAGATTTTATGATCATGAAATAAAAGCCTATGGCACATTCATCAATGACAGCAATAATCATTCGCTGATGCATGATACTTTGCTCCACCTCAACCTACCTGCTACATCATTAAATTGCTTTTCACACGATCATTTATAATAATGTATGCCAGCACTATTAGCAGGGTACATTGCACAGGGAACGTTTTTCTATTATTGGTTTGAAAACATAGTAATTGTAATTTAATAGTTTTACTTATAATTTAAAATGTTCTACAGTGTTGTATTAGTACATTTATTTAAGCAAAATATCGAAACACATGAACTACTTCGCTGTTTCCAGTAAGTCAGTGTGGTAATCTTATGGCCGGAAACAAGTAGAGGCCGCTGTGGTTAAAATGAGAATTACGACAATTGTTTTTCCTTGACGGCTGAGGATGACATGTCAACAACAAACATGGCAACCGGTAGCAACTATTGGGAAGGTAAGTTATCTTACAGCATATTAAATAAAATATATATCTTCATTTAGATGTTTATAGTTCAGCACTGATTTGGGTCGATTGTATTCATTACGTCCCGTAAGATGTTACGTTGAATAAACTTTAAATCCGCGAGGAGGAGAGGTTTTTATTTGGGCCAAGCTAACCTGTTAGCTTGTTGGCGTCAAACGTATAAAGTTATAAAGTTACGAGCTGTACAAACGGATTATAAGAAAGTGGGCTGCTATGCACAGACGGATCCCCGAACTAAAAGCAGAAACCACAGTAGCCTCGTTGACCATCTTTTTGTGTTATTTTGAGTCTCCGTGTGGCTGTTTGTGACTCTACGTAGGATCTTTATAGTTTGTTGTGTCTCAGTGGTTGTTTTTAGTTTCTGTGTGGTCGTTTTTGGCCTTACGTTGGTAGGATTATATAACTTCACACAGTGTATAATTATTACAAAGTGCCATTTAAAACCTATGCCATGCTTGGCTTGCACTGTATGTAATGCCTTCTACCTTGCTTACTTATTGTTTCTTTTGCTCTCCTCACCACCATGGGAAACCGTTTCCTTTGTTTCTTCACTCAGATTTACGTAAACAGGCCAGGCAGCTGGAGAATGAGCTGGACCTTAAGCTGGTCTCCTTCAGTAAGCTCTGCACCAGCTGCAGCAGCAGCAGCAGCAGCAGCAGCAGCCAGGACCAGAGAACAAGAGACGCCAGGTCAGCAACACACACCTCATCTAACACTAACCAAATCATAATAGGTACTGCTGATCTCAGATATAGAATTAAATATGATTATCAACTCATCTGTCAGAATTTAAATGTGCAGATTTATTTAGTCGTTATTTTAACATATTTTACACCAAATCACAGATGTTGAACAGAATTTGAATGATAGAGAAACTGAAATTTAAAGCCTAATTTTCATGTCTAGTTATCTTGCAATGCACTCTGGTCATCTCTGGTTCTGTGGCACCAAGCGCAGAGCACAGTGGTGCAAATGAGGCAGTGCAAATTAAGTTTGAGGTATTTTGGTGTAAACTGTGTCTTAAACTATCAAAATCAAACTGAATAATTAGTCTTTAATTGTTGCCTTCATTAAATCATTTGCAAATCTGTGCTGCTGCAAGATAAACACACACACACCCCTACACACATCACATTGGTTCATTATGACGTAGGTAACATGCAAGACATTGTAATACAGTTGGTCTTCAGTTCTGTGTGTCCCAAACTGGCTTGTAGGTGAAGTGGTGCCGGTATTTCCTGCTGTGCTTCATTAATTTTCACCCAGCCTGTTTGTTCTTTGTGCTGCTCCACCCTCACGAAGCTAAATAAAGATGCACAGTCCATGGCCATAATACCTAATGGAGCCCTTTGTATTTTTAACAATTAGCAATTCATGGAAACTGGAAAAAAGAATATCATGAACATGTTGTTTACCATGTTGAGCACTGAACTCTCTTGTATGATATTTTTATTGTCTTACAATGTGGAGGTTTTAAAACTTAATTATTTCTTCTTTAAATATGCTACAATACACCATATATTTATTTTTGTCTGACATGTTTTTATAGTAACAGTTACAAAAAGTAACTTTTTTCTTCATTCTTAAACCAGGTCCGATTCTGTTGGCTCATCACCAGACAATATGCTCGTGGCCATGACTACTGAACTGGAGCACCTCTTGGCCAACGTAGGTCAAATATCACATATATATGGTAGCAAACCACCACTGTTATAGGGTCTTAAGGCTTCGCTTCAGTAGCTGCTGTTGGAGACCCTAGCCCATGTGGAAGAGTTGATGGGATGGCAAAAATACTAAAGGGAATTTCATTTGTAATCAGGGGTGTCAAACAAAAAGGGAACAGACAACCAAAACTCTTGTCTTGTGTTTTTTCTGTACAGGGCAAACTGTTTATTTTGTAGGTTGTAGTTTGTGCATAGTGTATCATATGTCTGTTTACTTTGAAATACATTTTACTTTACTGGTCTTATAATCACAAAAACAAAATAATTATTTTTATGGCTACTTTTTCATTTCTGTCCTTTTTGCAGCTCACAGCAGTCAATGACAAAATGGCGGAGTACACAAACACTCCAGGAGCTTTGTCACATAATGCTGCATTGATGCACACCTTACAGAGGCACAGAGACATTTTACAGGTAAATTACTTTGTCTTCTTACTTTTTCATGATAAAGCATATTTCAGCTCTATCTGTAAGTCTTTGTTAGTGTTTTCCATATTTTGAAGTAAAAACATTTCCCACTCTATCATTCTATCAATATCATCGTGTCTCGTTGACTGTAGTTCATTATGTTTTGTACTGTAGGACTACACGCACGAGTTTCACAAAACCAAAAGCAACTTCTTCAGCCTGCGAGAGCGAGAGGACCTCCTGGGCTCAGTTCACAGAGACATCGAGTAAGTCTAACCTCTCTTCTCACACAATCATTTTATGTTTTTCTACACTCAGCTTTTTTATTGACCTGTTTGGAGGTGTAGAATCAATGAGAACTGCTAAAACAAAGAACAACTACTGGTGACTATCTGAGATTCAATTTATGACCTTAAACACGACAAGAACAACTTAATCCTGTTTATTAATTGATCAATTATTTGATCTTCAGAAAATAATTGAGAAGTGTTCTTCGGAGTTTGCCAAAGTAATTTTTTGGGAGTTTATTATTGGAGAATGCCAAAAGATAAAATTTCTCGTTGAGAGAATTGGGAAGCAACAATGTTCAGGGGAAATTTACTTTCTCACTGACTTTCATGCATGCTCAGTTTAATCTACTTTCTAAACATTCAAAAGAAGTTGGGATGGTGGCAAAATAAGACTGGAAAGTTCAAAATATAAATAACACTGTTCTGGATGATTTCAAATGTAGCAGGTCAATTGATAACAGGTAAGGGTATCATGACTGGGTATATAAATAGCACCTGCCAAAGACTCAGTCTGTTGAATGTCTGTATGTTCATTAATTGAGATGGGCCGTGTTTCACCACTTTGAACCAAAGATTCAGGGACTACGGGAAAACCTCATAAAGGACGAGGGTAGAGACCACCTTATGTTATTCTTCTCATCCCCATTTTTCCCGTGTGACTTGTCATCTTCCTTATGTTTTACTTCCTCTTCCTTCATCTCCATCTCGTGTGTACTTTAGCTTTTATCCTCAACCACTAGGAGGCAGAAATGTTCAGTTTGTTGATGAATCCCCCTACCCCTGAGTAGTCTTTATCTGTTCTATCCCGTTTCATCTTCTAATAAAAGGCACCTCCTCTTATTAGCTGACCCCATCACCATCATCACCACCACCACCCTCCCAATCCTCTCTCTCTGTCTATATCTCTGTCTTTCTCTGGGGATTTCTTTCCTAAGTGCCTTCTACAGTAAATCAAACCGCAAGGCTTTCATTCAGCCAAAGCCGAGGGAGAGTGGTTACATCTGGCCGGCCTGATACAGAGAAATGCTCTATCCGGGGAGGACGGAGAGAGCGAGACAGTCAGACAGAGAGAGTGGGAGGGAGAGACGTTGTCCTGAGCAGATGCTGACTGATTACAAAAATGATGAAAGTGAATTCTAATTACTCCAAACAATGAGGGATGTGAAGAAACCATGGGACAACAGAGTAGATAATGGATGATGATCGGACCAAATAGCTTATTTACACCATCCGCTCCGGATGGTGTAAATAAGAATCAAAGAACAAAGTTGTGGGTTAAGCAGAGCTAATCACTTAAAAGCTTTAACACAGGAAGTACATAATCAGCATCCAGGCGTCGGTTAATAGGAGGGAATGAAACATCTCTTTCAGACTAAAGAAACGAAGACCTGGAAAAAAATACTTGTTTTTGATGGTGATGCAAACCTGATTAAACAAGATTATAGAGAATAAGGAGCTGCTAAAGGTTTTCATGGAGTGAAGTCAAGAAAGAGTAACAAAGTTAAAGTTTGCACCAGAATAATTGTTATTTGACAAAAAAATCTGTTATGACCCTTCACTTTTCATTCAATTTGAGTATTTAATTATAAAAAGGATATTATTTTATTTTGTTTACTTGTTTTGTTTCAGACTGAAATCTCTCAATAACTCAATGCATCATCAGATTTTGTAATGATATTCATGGTTCCCAGAGGTTGAATCCTGTTGTCTTAACCCTAAATTTTCATCTAGTGCCACCATCACATTGATCAGCTATTGACCAAACAGAAATAATGACATGCCCATGATCCTCAGCTGCCCTCAGCTATACTTGTTCATACACCTTGTTCAGTGCTAATTAGCAGATGTTAGCATACTGACATGCTAAACTGAGACAGTGAGCATGGTCTTTCTCCTGTTAAACAAAGTCTCACAGATGCATTAGTGTGACTGCAGAGTCTGTATGTAGATCATACACGCTCTGCTTCATGTGGGCTGGTGGTAATGACATGTTCCCAGTTTGATTCTGACTGGGCATTTTGTTGCATGTTTTATCTATAACAACAGAAATGACCAAAAGAAGAAAATAAACTCTTTTTATTTGTATTGAATTACTGCTTGTTACTACTTGATGTTTCTCTCTTGTTGCTCTTACTCAGGTCCTACAAGAGCAGCTCAGGGGTGAATAATAGAAGGACTGAGGTCTTCCTGAAGGAACATGAGCATCTCAGAAAGTAAGATGTTTAAAAACATATCACTTAAAAATACTGGGACAGAACTACAGGAAATTAATGTTCTTTGTTTTTAAGAAGAAAGAACAGTGTTTGAAATGTGTCTCTTTTATTATATAAAGTAATGCACCAAAACCCAACATTTCATTTGAGTGTTGTAGCTGGTGTGTAGTATTCTATTCTATTCTGTTGTAGTTTATTCTATTCTACTCTATTCTGTCATTTTATATGAGTCCATTGAAACAGTGGATCCACTGGGATAGAAGACTGTACCTATAAAGTCTTAGGGAGTCTATAATCTAAAACCCACTGTTAAGCCTGAACTATTTCTTCATGCTACCTTGTTGATCAAATACACGTTCTCTTGACTGCTTTCAAATAGATGTATTGACAAAAGATTTCTGTTGTGGAATATCTTACAAATGTGTTCATCAAAATCAAAGTTACAGAGGAAAAAAAGAAGTGAATAGAATGTCCCAGTCAAGTTTTTTGTGGGCTCCAGATCTGATCTAATATTTGAAATTTTCTGAGTCTGATATTTTGTATTAACAATGTAACTAAATGTTAATTTAATGAGTGAAAAGACAAATAACTCTGTTGGAGATGTGTGTTACAAAGTGGACCTTTTACCCTCAAAAAACCCCAGAATGCTGTAAGTCAAGGGCTGTGATCTAAATCTAAGACAATGGCTGCAGAGAACATTAAAAGCAGACAACAGCCAAGTTTATCTTGGCCTGATGGGCTGCTCGTGACGTCGCCTTTGTTATTTTAAACAGCAGATATGTTGTTAGTTCCAGCTGAAAATGTTAAACTACTGTCTAAATGTTTGCACCTCTATGTTGTGAAGGAGACGAGCACTGAAACACTAGTGGGTTAAGGGATGACAAAACACTGAAGAGTGCAGTAAAGAACATTTTGGATTTTGATTTCAGCCAGTATTAGAAGATATAGATCAGAACAATATAGATGCTCTTTAGGCATCTTAGAAAGTAATTTGGCCTCCAGAACAGCTTCAGTGCATCATCTAATACATTCAGGATGGACACTGAGATAGATATTCTACCATTTACTATTTTGATATTGGTGTCGGGTATTGTTGTTAATATATTGGTCCAAAATCTCCAATAAGTTGTTCAGCTGGCTTGAGTTTTGTGCTCCTCTAACCACCCACTGGCTGTGGTTTATGACCTTTTGTACAGAGATTTCCTCACCAATAGACCATCTCATATTACAGTGCAGATACTTGATGCAGACTACTTTGCAAACATATATGAAGTAAAAGCAGAAAACGTCTAAACATGTGCTAAAGTAAGATGCTGCCTCGCCTGTGTTGACTCTGCCAGCTAATGAAGGATCAGGAGAAATAGCAGAGGACAGCTGTAGATGGATAGTGGGAGAGGTGGACAGATAGATGGAGGAAGTATAAAGCACACTATTGATTTTTGGTCTCCAGTGGAGTCTGCCAGGATGCACGCTGCTGCCCTTATGTTCTCTGCTCAGCCATGGACTGAACATTTAATTTTTCTGTCACTTATCTCAGCAGCTAATGGCGGCTGATGTAAACCTGTGTGTGTTCAGGCTCTGTGCCGTCCATGCATCTGTTTCCCTTATATACATCTAAAACAAAGTAAAACAGGATCAGGTCACCATCATTAAATACATGCTACTTTATGTGTTCAGAGTTATATTATAGAGATTAATTGTTTTCTGCTGAATTTGACCAATCGGAGTCTGATTTTCCCCCAAATTCTCCATTAACCAGCACTTTCTGCTGTCTCGCAGGAATCGCAGGAAGTGCTGCTTTTATGATAATCGACCCAAAGAGCCGTGTGGTTTCATAGTTCAGGCTTTCCGTGTGTAATGTCAGATTGTATCTCGAGAAATGTATACGTTTGAAATGTTATCAAAAGTGAAAAATGCAGCTAAAAGATTCAATAAATTGTGGCACTTTCTAGTTTAGACAAGACAAATTCATCTATTTCTCTTTTTTCTGTTTCATGTTCACAGCTCAGATAGGCTCATTGACAATGCAATCAGGTACTCAACACACACACACACACACACACATACACACACAGCCACACACCAATATACACAGAATCATAGTTCCATCTTTACGGATATCGTTACATTGACAACCATCAACACTGGGCCTAATGTGAACATAGCCTTGCTCTGAGCTCACCTTGAAGATGCGCACATACGAGCAGGATTTGTGACATTACAAATATTTTGGAAGCTAATCCCAGTCTAATAAGTGTCTTAAAGAAGTGTGATGCATGGTCATATCATCCAACAGTGAAGGAGCTGACATCTTGTTTAAAGCAGTTATATTTTGGAAATGAGCACTATTTACATGTTTAAAGATCCAGTGAGAAAAGGAAACTTTAATGCGCCTTAAAGAAATATTAGTGAGTGAAATTTAATTTTTGGAATAAAATCCTCAGGATGGCAAATCCAAACAGTGTATCCGTGTAAACTGATTCACTTTGTCCCCTTGAGAAAAATTATATCAACACATTCAGCTTTATTGAAAGAGAAACTTTAACTCACCTAAAACTTTAAAAACCTAAACTTAAGATGGTGACAACGGCTGTTTGTCTTGTTACCCAACATTTTTCCCTTGTGCTTTCTCTCACTCCAGTATCGCCATGGCTACCAAAGAGAACATCACATTTCAGCGTGGGATGTTAAAGTCCATCCAAACCAGGGTCACAACTTTGGCCAGTATCCTTAAAATTAAAATTTCAGTTTTGCATGCACAGTACTTGTGCACAACTTTGTGTGTGCTGCATATGAGCAGCTCTAAAAACAGCAGGGGTCACACAGCCTCGCTTACGCTGCTGCGACCGACAGTGGACTACAACATCAGGCTCCACTTATTCTTTTTCCTGGTTGTGTTCGGAGCCTGCTGATGTATTTCCCCTGCTGATTTGTGTCTTAGTCACTGCAAGGAAGGGAAATCCACCTTGGATCTTAATTATTTTCCTTCACCACTCTTCCCCGCCCCTCAGATCGTTTCCCCGCCATCAACAGTCTCATCCAGAAAATCAATTTGCGCAAGAGGCGGGACTCTTTAATTCTAGGAGGGGTGATTGGCATCTGCACCATACTGCTCTTGCTCTACACTTTCCACTGATTCACTGGTAAAATAACCAAACCAGGTGTTGCCAAGACATTTATTCTGTGTTTTCATTTGTTCCTCTGTCTATTGTAATTTACTCTTATTGAAACAGTTTAAAAGTTAAGAGAAGATTTTTTTCAAAGTGAAGCGGTGTCAGCTTTCACATTGGAGAGTTTGTTCACTGATTTGTGATGATGATTCCATCTGGGAATTTATATATATTGCTGCTTATATCCTGTTTTAACTCTTTCTAAAAGTAATGGGATTGTGTATTGTTGATGTTATATATATATAAAATTGGCGGTGCTTAATAAAATAAAGATGAGCTCATGTTGCAGTTCATCATGCTCATTCAAGTTTATTTCAGACATGCAGAACTATGGCACATTAAACCAGTCATACAGTATAAATGTATAAACATCAACATCAGAGTGCCAAGAACAGTGCATACAGGGAGAACAACCCCATTCATATTTTGCATTATATTGTAAACGTAACAAGGTGTAGAGATCCAGGCGGAACAAGGGTCTTGTTTATCAGAGCAGGGTGCAAAGCGAGATATCACACTATGACTGCAGGTGGGCATTGTTGTGATAAACGTACGTACGATTTTAAACTCGATGTAAACAGTGTATGAAATCAGCTTGTACAGCGTCCCACAGCCACACAAATCCTGTGATGAGCGGAAAGAAGAGTCAGTTTGTATTTGGGTGCAAATAGTAAGAGAAACAGGGCGGGTGGGCAGTGGCTGCATTACAGACTAGAGGTGCACTGATGCCCTTTGTTTAAGCACAATACCCCCCACTAATCAGAATAGTGCCATCCAATTGTATTTGTTTGAGGCAGGTGTTTATTTCAGTGCACCACTAGTTTGGACTATGAGTAGTTACTTTCTCCACTGAATGTGCCCTCTGATGATCAGACGCAGTAACTGTTTTCCTCCTTTGTTCCTGAGTTTGTGGGGTTATTGAACACGAGCGTTGCCAGAAAAATCAGACGCTGTCCACAACTTATTTCCTTTTTCTTTCATCTGCGGTAGTTGTATGTTAGTCTCTTCAGCTTGGTTTCAACTCAGATTTTGTGCTTTTTTTCATCTTCGAAGTAGCATACCACCTCATCTCTCTTCTGTGCAAATAAAGTTACAGAGTCTCCTTCCCGGGCCACCATTCACTGCTGAGTCTCTGAGAGGTGGAGAAAAAGAGGCATTCAACTACACAGCTTAACAATCAGCTTTATGAGTGTGTTTGTTTTATGTGTAAGTTTATACCTAATGTAAACACTATGAAGATGATGACAGCCACACCCAGCAGCATTGCCATACAGCTGAGCACCATCGACAGACGCCCATACTTTCTTGCTCCTTCAATATCTCCTGTGTGGAGAACAGACCTCGACTAAAAGGAAAGAAAGTGTTCAGCAATTCACTGTTAGAAACAAACACCTGTAGTGTAATCATGTGCGCTGTGTTTTTATTTAAGATGTAAATGCATGCATTTAAAACTCACCACATTTGCGTACCACAAGGCGCAAATGTTGAGCGGCACGGCGGGGCAGAAACAGGACAGCACGGCGAGCCAGAGGTAAGTCGACGGTAAGGAGCCGGGCGGCACCGGGGAGGGCAGCGTGCCCAGGCTGAGCCGGGACGCGGAGTTGGGTGGGGTTGTCAATTGCCCGACGGAGCCAGACTTGAGTGGGCATCTGTGTCCGTTCTGGTCCGCGTCCAGCGACCGGACGCTCCCTCTGATGTTGAGGGAGAAGGAGTCGGAAGGCTTGATGTTGCTCTGCCCGGTGGGCTCGGTGCTGCCGGTGTTCAGAAGCTTTTCCGTGTCTTGGAAATCGGTGAGATTCGACACTTCCCTCTCGCCGAGGGCGCATTTTCCAAAGGCAGCATCAGTGTTGATAGCCATCGCTTAAAGATAAAAAAGATCTCCAAGTTTTATTGTCTGTCTGACAGAGCCGCTTTCCTGTCGATGGAGATGTGGAGGAGTCTTCCTTTAGATGTTCTCCATTTGGGGTCATCAGATTAAATATTGTGATTTCAGAGAGTCTAATCCCTTCAAGGCAACCTATTTAATTAAGCAGTCTAACTTCATCAAAATTTCTTATTGATGAGTGACTTGTTATTGATGTCCGAGCCCCTCTCGCGTTTAGTTGGCGGTGAGCGTCCGGGCGCACGCTTTGCCTTTTACCCCCCACCCTCCCTCTCTCTCTATTATGTAGTAAGGTATTACCGCATCCTTACATCTCCACGGCACATCCCCAGTGTCGGAGGCCTGCTTATGCACCAGACGAGGCGTGTGTGACAATGCAAAAACAACAATTAAACCTCTCGATGTGAACGGTGCGTAAAAGCTTTCCATTTACGCACGGAGGCAGCAGCTGGATCAGAATACTACCGCACTGGGTGCGCGAAGACCTGCAAGGGAGAAATAAGGAAGGAGTAAGGTGGACTCTGTGAAAACACGTGCACGCCCTGCAGACTCAGGTCCTGCTGTAAAGTGAGCGTTTAACGGGGACCTCATAGACCGTGTCAGGTATCCAGGTTCTTCAACGTGCCGCCTTAGATTCCCATGCCCCTTAAATCTTGCTTTTTTTTGTAAAATAAGTTCTAACCACTCCCACAACGGAACGGCTAATTGATAATTTCCCCATCCTTTGTCACACCTGGATATCAGCAGTGATTGAAATAATTATAAATTGCTCAATATTTGAAAGCTACTGCGTCTCAGAGGGAAATTGAGTCACGATTGCAGATTAAACGTTCAATAAAACCGTGATGGTTACAGTATTATGTTTTGTACTGTATCATTACTAATACACTAATATGTAATTTGTATTTAGCTGTCGTAACTAAACCTCTTCTTTTTTTTTGCATTTATATTTGAGTTGTTAATGAGTACGTTCTTACTGTCTGCCACCAGAAAAGGTGACTGGATTTTTTAATAATTTTTCCTCACTTACATCTCACGCCTCACTAAGTCTTGTTCTTTATGGAAAAGTCAACTTTTTTCCCTTAATGATGCTTAAAGTCCAGTCAGCTGAGAATGAACTACATCAGAGATTTAATACCATGTTCATCCACTGGAGGCAGCAATAGTCTAGTCTGAGTTTATTTCCCTCACTGTCCTGCAGTGAAACCAGGCCCTAGTTTCAACCTGTAGTTTAGATTATTCCTCCATCTAGAGGTGATGTTCAGAAACTGCACCATGATCCAGTGGAGCAGCTCTCCAAATCCACCCTGGATCCTGTTATTGTTTCACCGTTACTGTGTGATGTCTCTTGACTATAGGGATATTTCCATAAACTATAAAACCAATTCAACTTCCAGCAGTTTGATTTACAATAGAATACAAATACAAGTTGATGAATCTGTTTCCACCATCACAGGACATCACAGGAGTGTTGGATCAAACAAGCCCCTTAACCTTTTCACTCTTTTCACAGGTTCACATCTTGCTGTCTTGATCTGATTTCACAGTTATTCCAGTGGGTTCAGTTTTGTGGTTCTGTGGATAGTTTGGACATTTTCATTGTTAACTTCTGTTTTCTTTGCAGAACTATAGTGTTTAAACATTTCACGTCATCCAACAGAGGTCTCATGACAAACCTGCTGAATTTGGCTTAAGATGATAGGTGAGGTTTGGACAAGAGGCTAAGTAGTACGTGTGATTTGCAGTAATAAAATAGTTCTTCTAATCTGTAACTGAGGTTAAATGTATTAGTGTTGCTTCTCACAGTCTCATTATCTTGTGACTTTACCAGTGAATGAGTTGGCACTTGTGAAGAAACTTCTTGTAGCAGCAGTTTATATGTTTAGGCCCTGAAGAGCAGGGAACAGGAATCTTACTTTTATGCCGTCTTGTCTAAATGTCAACTTCTTGTCTCATTAATGTGGCGATTAGCTTCTCAGAGAACCAAGACCATGAAGTTATTGCATTTCTGATGCCATTAAACTTAAATATTTACATTTAAAGATCATATGACGTCATTTATTCCACTTTACCAGCATCAGCGGGGACTTGAAAGTTAAATGTTAAGGTGTGACAAATTTTTGCATACGTTTGTTGTGCGTGTTATTCTAGGACACGACCGGTCTTCCACACTGGTGTGTGTTGTATTTCTAATAATGTGCAGTTCCGTTTACAACATTAAATCTTAAGTCTTTGGTTCTTTATTACAAGAAAAAACATCATCATACACAGGATTTTGCAAAGTTTCTGCAGAGTTCACCAGACTGTAAAGATCTAAACAACAGGTTCATAATAATTTCAAAGAACCACTGGGATAATGACGCCTACCAAGGTGCCTACCAAGTGCATCTACTTACAGTTCAGTCATTACCAGCAGTATGAACAGTAGCAGCAATTGCTAATAATCTCATTAATTTTATTGCAATCTGGACAAGGAGCAGGTGTAGACATTAATGAATAAAAGTCATGGTCAAAACATTTTACAGCCTGAATTACTGCCCACAGTGAAAAAGAAAACCACAGTTAGTGCTTTACTACAAGAAATCTAAGTCTTTTAAATATGTTTTTAAAGATGCCGACAATAATTCTTAAGACTAAAATAATATACCTGAAAACATAAAACCTGTTTGTGCAGCTTTCTGTAAGAACAATGATGTCATGTGTTGAAAGACAAATATACCTACTGTACCTAAATGGTTGGTGATTAATGGATAGGTTCTTCTATCAATAGTCAGGTGCCCCAACGAACATTTAAACTGTTATTTCTTGTTGTGGTAAAATTTATTAGAAGCTAGTCAGATGCTTCACATCATCTTAGTACTAAAACCCCTGTTTTCTTATTCACATTTGCTTCAAATAAACATTTTTTCACAAAACACACGCTGTGGATTTTATCCCCATTAAAAGTGCATCAAAAGGGAATTTTAATGTGCACAAGAGGAATGATCAAAACAAGCAAAGACAGTTCCAGTGTACACGTGGGTACTTGTTTAAAGACCTAGTCAAATTGTGAAGCTATCATGTAATGCAGGAATCTACACAATGATGACTCGCATGTGGCAGGTTATTAAATACCAATCCCACTTCTGCATGTGTGAAAAACCACTTTCCTCTTCTTAAGTCATCCGGGGCAGGGCTGACCAGAGCAGTTCTTCAGCTGGCAGCTTTAGCATGTGTACGGGAACATAAAGCTTGCCAGTGAAGAACTGCTGTGTGACAGCCATACGAGGCGCGCTGGGAGTCAGGCAGCCTGGAGTGACGGTGACAGCGACTCCTCCTCCTCTTCCTCTTCCCTTCGTCTGCTTCAGGTGCACACATTCCTGCAGAAACAGAACATGAGATGGTTTAACTTCCTTTCTAAACTCCCTGCTCCTGTAGCGAGGGTGTGAGGCAGCCTGCAGCCAGTCACACACGAAACGAAGCAAGTGGGCGCAGTCGAGCCACAGTGTGTGCAATCAGCTGTGCGTTAACGGGTGAAACGAGCTGATATGTAGGAATGACTGGGGGAGATGCACAGTATCATGCATCAGATTATCAGGAGGGAACCCTCAGCAGCTCAGCTCATCAAGTTTTGATGTTCACAATCACAGACTGGCCTCTGGAAACACATTTTACTTATTTATTTATTTATTTATTTTTGGTCAGTTACCGTGGTTACAAAGCATGAGCGAGAAGCGATGAAGAGGAGCGGACAGTCGCTGCATGAAAGCACAGATCCTGAAATCCTTTCAGAAGTATAATTTGTTTTTGAAATCTTAATTAATAAAGTGAGAGAAAAGCTGCAAGTGGTTATATTTTCTTATTATTGGCTGTTTCAAAACACACCAAGTCAAATGAACTAAAATAAAATGGGTAAATATGTACAAATAATATGTAATGTTCAGCACATGTAACTGTGTGTAAATTAAAGCTACAAAATTTAATTTTAATAATCTTTTCTGGAGCACCATCACAATTTGTCTAGGACTTTGGTTTATGACCAAATGCCTGATAATTACATTATAATTATCTTCAGTTGGACTTTGAGCTGCAGTTCGTTCTCTCTTTGTTTGGGGATTGTTACTAACTCTTAATCATAATGTTGGTGAAAAGGTTACCAACACAAACATATTGTTTTGAGATAAGGTGGGAATTTAAAAAATAAAAAAACAATTCCCTAATAACAATAATCAATCCACAGTCTGGTTAAACATACTGAGAGAGGACTAACACATGTGCAGCAGGTCTGTGATTTTCTTGCCTTCAAAGAATGTAATCTTGTGGTGATCTTGAGATATTGAGGACACGCTCCACTTCTCTGCTTGACAATGAATAACACATGCTGAACATTCCTTCAGGAAGGAGAACCAGAATAATCTCAAGTATTCGAGCGCCCCCTGGCAAAAGCCTGTTCAAAACCGGGTCACAATTAACAAGACCAAAAAACAAAAGAGAAACCACCATGGGGAGAAATCTTTTTGTCTCACAGGTGGTTTGGATTAAACTTCGGTATCATCCTGAAAATGCCAGAGAGTCCTATCTAGATACATAACAGGGATTATTAGCGTTAAAGGTACACGGAAAAACACTCTTGCGATTTTCTTCCACCTCCTGACAAATGTATCTGCGTGACATATATCAGTCTTTCTTCTGAAGTGGGTGAGTCATCATGCAGAGGCCCCAACTGCCTGTTCTGACTTGTCACTGAAAATATTCCATAAACAAATTTACTCTTATCTTTTTTTTAAATCCGCTGAAATAAATCTGCCAGTGCTTTGCCAAATTTACACTGGATTCCCAATCAAATCAAGGTCCCGTACATCGTCTGAACTCAAATGTTGACCTTTTTTTTTTATCATTAGTGAGTGATGCAACCGATTATTGGGAACCAAACTGGAGCTCAGCCATTGTAGTGAAAGCTGAAGTTATGTTGCACCTGTCTGCCTGCAGGGATTTCACTTCTTCTTTCTTTAAGGATCAAGAGTGGAGGCTAAATGTTGTAATATCTCTGAAGGCCTCAGCCTCTGTTGCATAGGATCTGCAGCTATTTGGTTTGTTTGACATTTTGACAATACTGAAGCAGCTGGTGGCGGTGGTGTAGTGGTTAGCACGGTCGCCTCACAGCTAGAAGGGTTCGATTCCCGGGGTCGGCCGGGTGCCTTTCTGTGTGGAGTTTGCATGTTCTCCCCGTGTCTGCGTGGGTTTCC
>JAUYWH010000006.1:15278200-15301986 GCA_034779795.1 Ctenopoma multispine | reverse complement strand
AGAGTACTTTTACAGACACATCAGAGTACTTTGATACACGCGTCAGAGTACTTTTACAGACACATCAGAGTACTTTTACAGACATATTAGAGTACTTTTACAGACATATTAGAGTACTTTTACAGACACATCAGAGTACTTTGATACACGCGTCAGAGTACTTTTACAGACACATCAGAGTACTTTTACAGACATATTAGAGTACTTTGAGGGGGTGTGCCCTGTTGCCATGGACGCGCGTTACGGGGCGACGCAGCGGTGAAGCGTGATTGTAGAAAAGCTTTTCCCGGAACAAAGCAATAAAATCAAAAGTAGAGATGTAGCATCGAGTATTCAACACTTGTCCGGCCTTCGTGTGGATTTACAAACGTTTTACTGTAAAGTGTTTTGTTTCGGGACTGACGTCTTCAGCCACGTTTATCTGTAAACGAAGATTGTCCAGGTCTTAGCGAGCTTACGTTTCTCTTTGTGCAGTTTACGATCATGTTTAACAGCGAGTGAGAGGATTCATCTGAGGAGAAGCTATTTTATCTCATGACATCAGGACCACATCATGCCAGAGGACAAAACCTGTAAACTGCCCGAGCCACCAAAGAGCTCTGACAATAACAGGAAGAAAAAAAAGAAAAGAAAGAAAGCAACTGCCTCCAACACTCCTCCAGAAAATGCAGGTAGATACACTTTCAATCTGCAACAAAGCATCAGATTTTAGTTCAGTGTTCACTTTATATTTGATTAGTTACATTAATGAAGTGGATGTAATTATGTAACTGCCTTTGAAATGTACTAAAGTAAACCTGCCTAAATCTAGTAAAATACTAATACCTTAAAACTGTACTTTAGTTAAGTGTTTGAAAAATAGATCGGTACTCTTCATTACAATAATAAAAAAAAACATTTTCATTAAAAGCAGATCTTCTAGAAACACACAGTTACAGACATATTCCTGATGAAGTACACGTTTCCGATGGACATAAAGTATTTTCATATAAACTGTAATATAATGAAAAACCTGATATTCACAGAGAGGTTTTTCACAGCAGGCATTTTTAATTAGTCATGCTACAGAGTTGAGGACTGAAAAACAACCGAAGGCATCATCACCTCTGCAGTTCAAATGAAGGTCACTGAAAATGTGCACAGTGTAAATAGTTGTTTGCATCGTGTGGTGGTGGAGGATGATTCCCTACACAGTAGAGCAGGTCATTAAAGAGCAGGCGTCCCCTCACCAGCCTTTTACAGCTCATTACTTTAAACCAACTCATTAGCCCTCTAATTCCTCAGGGAGTCATTCATAATCTCAGTCCTTAGCCTATATGTTTATGTGGCCTCTCTACAGAGAAACCTCAGACTGCATCTCTGCCTCCTGAGACCTCGACAGTGTCTCCGTTGCCCCCGCAAAGTCCAGGTCATGACAGAGGCTGGGGGTGTAAGCTCAGAGCTACCAGCAAGGAGGAAGGAGAACGGCTTTGTGGCAGTGGCCGGAGAAAAAAAAAGCACCCCAACGATTCACCAGCCCCTCTGTCAGCAACAAACAAAACCAGCAGCCGTGGAGCTGCGGCTCAGGGATGTGTGGCAGAGCTCGGTGCCAAGGACAGCCTGAGGTGGGAGGGAGTGCTGCAGGACCCCCAGGCTGAGGAGAAGAGGCTGGAGCTTTACAGGGCCAACAGACGGAAGCGTTACATCGCACACAGAGAGGCTCTGTTAGTAGAAACCCAGGAAAACTTGAGACAGACTTTTCCTAAAAAGAGCTCAGAGAAAAAAGCTTTCACCGAAACTGACCAACAGGAGACGCCGTCGTAGTTTGGCATCTGAGCACGGACTGAATTAAAGAAGCAAATGAGCGCCTCACGTTGGTAGTCTACGCAGACTATTTGTTAACAGTGTAAAACAGATGTTGCCACTGTGAGGCATAAACTGAAGATCCCTGGACATCATTAAGTAGCTGGACTGAGAAGAAACTGAGCGTGTCACTAATTCAAAGAGCTTAGCCAGATACAAAATACTGATCTTTGTTTCAGGACAGGATCTCCACCTGCTCAATAGGCCTAGTAAAAACTTGATAGAGGATTTCCATAGTTTATCCTGCGCTAATAAATTATGCAGCACTTCCACAAAAGACCCAAAGTGGATCTTTCAGGTCTGAAACCCAATCAGGATAATACCACTGAACCAACTGTGTGTCCACAGGTCAAGTCAAGTCACCACGACAATGTAGTGTCAAGTTTTTTTTACTGAACTTCTCAGAAAGCCATTCACCAGAGAGCGTGTGGGCACCTTATTAATAAAAACTAAAACATGACTGTAATAACATGCTGTGTTGTCACACTAATAAAATGTTCAGAAGCTCAACCTGACAAGCGTAATGTCAGACTGTTAACTATAAAAAACAAATGAGGAGACAAACGAAAGAGCTACGTTTGTAGAGTAAATCTTTGCAATGCTGCTGCTACACAATAGGTGGCAGAAAAATCCTACATTCCCTGAATGAATCAGCTCCATCGCTGATGAGTCAATGAGTCCAGAAGAGACGGTAATGTTGTGCCTGAGTTTATTTAATGCATGAAACACAAAGTGAAATACAAGACAAAAAAGTTTAAATGACAAAAAACATTCTGTTTTCAGAGGTGACAGGTGACTGAAAACTGTCAAAGTACATTGTTACAACACAAAACTGGTGTTTAGTTGTTATTTAGGCTTTAAAGCTGTTTATGGTCATTTTTCAATGAGTTGACGTCATAATGCTCTAAATGCATGTGGTCAGGTGATCAGAAAGGTGGAAATCCAAAACGTGTCTTAATGTAGAGAGATGCATCTCTCTGCATTAAGAGATGCTGTGACACAGCCTCGCAGCATTTTTTGAGCAAGGCTCTCCCTTCCAACCAATCAGAGACGGCCGCACGTGTTCAGGTCGACTGCCCTGACACTGAAGCTTTAGACGCCGCTGGCTCGCAGCCTTTTCATGACACAGCTCAGAGAAGATAAAAGTTGCACATGGATGTTGATGTGGTGTTATTTAACTTAAACTAAATAAATATAATGAACATTTGATATTCTGTAACTTTAACAGTTTAATTCACTTTTTTTTTACATCAATATGTTGAACAACCTTAAATAAACAACTTTGGGGAATCAGTCAATTCACTCCACTCAGTCCAGTTCTCCTCCCTCCTGCTTTGCTGCGCTGCACACAACCACTCAGAGTGAAATTACATTAAATAAAAAGCAATAAAACTTTCAGTCAAGGAGAAATAATTTACCTCTGATTGGTTAGAGGGTCGAGTCTCACTCAAAAACCTTTAGAAGGAAGGTTTTCAATGGGTCTGTGTCACAGACAGCACTTTTTTAAAATGAAGGTATGTTTATATAATAAAATCATGTATTTTTATTTTTGTAATAACTAAAAATAGCTTTTTCTGTCTTCTAATATATTTAATGTGTTTTTAAAAAAAATAAGCACTCAGCATCCTAAGTCTCAAAGTATCCTAACTGGTACTGATCTTAAAACTCCTGCACCAGCTGAACCCTGGATTGAGTGAGCATGAGTCATGCTGCTGAGAGAGAAGATAAAAGTGAGTGTTGAGGTGTAAAGAGGTGAGAAGTAAAGACAGCTGTAAACCAGCAGAGAGAGACAGAGGGGCAAAGAGAGAAAAGCGCAGCATTTCTTTTGTGAAGGTTTTGTTACACTGCCTTTGAGTGGGCTGTTTGTCAAAAGCCTATTGTTCCCCATTGGTGCGTTTTTGTTGCCGTTGCCTGTTTCAGCATCTCTGCTTCAAAGAGCTGAACTGAGCCCCTCTGTTCTCCTAATCCCCCCTACAACTCACTAAACAGACCGCATACATGGTCGCAGTGGGCATCAAGGTCACTTGTGTTATTCCAGCAGCTGCATCCAAGCAAAAAGCTGCTAAGACCGACTTTTAAATACTAACAGCAGAGAACATACTGAGGCATCTTAAATGTGATGCGTTTAGACTGTTAATGTAATAAAACATCTAATAAAAAAATATGACAAAAGAAGTCCCAAAAGCTGCATCCATTTGAGGTATCCGTTGTTTCCATGGTGGAGTCTTCTAAGTGAGTGACTGCACAACACATACTTCCACACCACATTAAAACGCAGAGCTGTGAACATGATCTTCACCGTCAGCGTCAAAGTCTCTTCTGAGTCAAGCATTTTGATCACAGAGGTGGTGACGGAGACACAGGCCGATGACAGATGAGAGGACGAGACAGAGTTAACGTTAGGACAGTTGTAGCCAGCTCAGGTCTTCTGATCTGTCAGGAAGAGAAAATAGAAAAGCAGTTTGAAAGACCCAGAAAGTAATTTCATCCTGAAATCACTTTTTTTTCATGGCCACATGGAGGCAGTGCAACACAACGACACTGACGTCACATTTTAACCATGGCTGGATTACATCCATGATATTAACTGACTGGCAAATAGTTGCTTATTTATACATCCAGCCATTATTCAGTAAGACTAACATTCACTTGGAGTCATCTGTCCACCTGTCAAGACTAAATCCAGTTTTAAAAACACGCTAATCTTCTGAAGGTACTTGAGCCAAGATGCACATATATTCAACCCCACCGACGGCATCTTCCAAAATGATCACACAGTTAAATATAAACATCTCTAAAACCTGCATGGAAGTGAGATTCATTGCACTAGTGTTTGAAACTGCATCCATTATAGCCAGCTGTACCAAATGAACTGACAACTGAGTGTATAGCAGCTATGAAGATGACTTAAATTAATTTCCACAAAATGACCAAGCTCCTGCAGGAGGAATTTTGTTCAAGGAATCCACATCCCGGTGGCTTGTGAGTTAAATATGCTTTGACTGTAATCATGTGCTGCATTATGGTGCATTTTATCCCCCGTCTTTCGTCCTTCATTTCCTGTCCACTCTCCACTGTGTGTATGTAATAACATTTATTATTTATCAGTCATCAGTCCGAGCTGAAGTGTTCAAACAGAGAGATGTTACATACTGAGCCTCCTCCTTTGTGATGACTTTTCCTGATATGAGCCTCTCAGCTACTGCAGATGCTGCCGGGTCGTAGTTCAGGCTCGCTGCTGCTATAACTTCTTCATTCCTACAAGTGAAAAAAGAAAATATTAAAAAAACATAACCACACACTTTTCTATTAAAGGACATTTTTTTCTGATAACAGCAGCTGTTTGTCTCCACTTACTTGATGTACAGTGCCAGGAACTTACTGTCCTCAAACGTTCCTTTCATTATAATCTCAGTGTATCCTTCCCCATAGCCTACACACAGCCACAATACAAATATGACGTATAATTAAGTGCGGAAATCTGATAATCTCAGAAATTCAGTTCATATAGTTTATGGTGGCAGAGCAGATACAATAAATGCAACACTGGTCTTGGTTTTGTGTGTGTCCCACCTGCATATCGGATGGTTTTACCCACAAGGACGGTCCAGTAGAAGGGAACTGAATTGAGTTCAGTCTGTTTGTTCAGCATGTTCAGAGCAACAATCCTCCCTAAACAACAATAACAAATATATTTACAGTGTAATTCTGATCTAATTCAGATTCTACTCTGATATCTGTTATAATTTTCCCGCTTCTCTGACCGAGTGATACACAGAGGTCCAGAGGATGTTATAGTCCAGCAGTCATCTTACAGTAATCACAGCTGCACAAATATATGCAGAGATATTTTATTTAGCTGTAAACAGAAGACGTTATCTTTCTAGATGCCTACATCATAGAGCAGCTGGTTCCTCTGTGTTTCATTGCTTTAACAGGTAGTTTTTAGGGAGTTGTGACTGCGCTTACTTTGTTACTACATTACCGTGTGCTTGTGCCATCTGCCAGTGTCCAATGTTGACCAGCTGGTTTTTAGCCATCACCAGGGGGAAGGTGGCCAGGTCGCCCCCACAGAACACATCAGGGACATTGGTCCGCATGTACTGCACGAGGGACACACAAGCAGAGAACTAATGTATGATCCCTTCTCGTCAATGCTATATCCCAGAAACGCCTGGAAGGAATTTCATTACATCAGGGATAAACATCCGTTTAGATCATGCATAAATTTATTAGAATATGAGTCTGGGCAGACGTGTGCAAACTACAATGTCACTGGTTAGCACTGGTTTTAGTCTTGCACCATTAGGGTCACAGTTTTCTATACTGAGATTTTACATTGGAATGTAATAAGAGCAACAAAAAGCAAAAAGTAATAAAAGAAAAAGTATATAATATACACTAATCAGCCACAACATTAATACCACCTGACCTTGTCGACTGTTACAAAGTTTTTTGAGTCTATATGTATTTTACTTCCTCGCAGGAACTCTGAGTTAGGGATGATGCCTGGTGGAAGAAGAAGAGAAGACAAATGTAACCGGATAAGCTCATTTTTGTATCGTACATATAGAATAATACCATTACGAAATAATGATTGATGATGAGAAGATAAAGAGTGGTTAACGAAATAAGCAGAGAAATGAACAAAGCTGTTGTATAGAGATTTTTATACCTTATCAAATGCACTTACCGATACCAACAATCAAAACATCAGCTGGAAGAATTTTTCCACTTTTAAGCACCACCTCCTTCACCTTGAGGAAGGAAGGACAGTGAGACTGAGGACGGGGAGAACCAGAAGTGTTTATCTTCTGAATAGATGTGAGTGATGAAAACAAAATTGGAATAACATGTATCTTCTTACTTCACCTTTCCATTCACACCTCTGACCTCTGTCACATTATCGTTCATGTAGAATCTAACATTTTTCTCTGACAGCATCTGCAGGAACAAAAGAGTCTGAACAACAGCCAGTTGGATTGTGGGGACACAGTACAGGAATCTCTCTATCTCTTACCATCATTGTGACTTTGCCAATTTCAGGACCCAGTGTGTTCTGGTACGGCATCTCGCTGCTGCCTATCACTGTGATACTTAAGGCTTTGTCTATCAAATAAGACGCAACTTCCATGCCTGTAAAGAAACATTCAAATGAAAAGTCACAGAACATATGGAGTCCAAAACTGACAAAGAGTAGTAAAATGATAAAAATATAACTAATTCAACAATAAAGAAATCTCATTATTATATGAGCACAAATGAAAAGGGGAATGTTGAATGGGGGGAAGAACAAACTACATTTAATTTCCACTGCTGACAAAAAAGTGTGCATATTTTACAGATTGCAAACACAGTACCAACAAAAGAGGTTCCCACAAGGACGACGTTGCAGCCCAGACAGGCTGAGTGGATTTGCCGGGCGTCCTCTGGTGTCTCCAACATCCTGACGTTGTCCAGATTCATGCTGGGAACATCCAGACCCTTTGCTCTAAAGGACAGGACATGACTGGGTTCATAAGAAATGCAGTGCAGTGGTGCTGCAACTTTACCCGTGCAAACGAAGAGTGAAGTTATCACATCTAGTGTTTTAAAACCATCTATGAAATGTTTACATCCTGCTTATAAATGCAAAGGTATCTGACTCGCATTGCAGTGAATGGGTAAATGAGAGATAAATTATAAAGCACTTAAGGGATAATAAGGAAGGAAAGTGCTAAATAAGAGCAATTATTTAATTTTTAATGAGTTAATGATTAAAAGCTGGCAGATCTATCTCATCATTTAACTGTGGAATCAATTTATGTGCGTTACTTTATCACACATTTAATATCAAGCATCAGTCCACATCTCTGTATAGTATATAGTTTTTGATTCTTTGTGCAGGTTCTGAAGCTTCTTAGGATGCTGTTGGTATGCAAGAGCGAACCAGGCACTCGTTAATCTGACGTGGCCCAAAATGTAAAATGTTGACAAGCAGAAGATGAGATCAGAGAAAATAAGGAAATATTGGAAATATAGATTTCATTTATAGATAAATGTTCCATTTTGAGGTCAAAACAAACTACAAGGAAATCCCTAATCTCCAGACAGCAGATAAATTAAGCTAAAGATAAACTAAGTAAAATTATGATAAAATACATCAGATTAAACACCTGCACACACGCTTACGACTCGTATTTCTCTGTACCTGCAGCCTGTCGAGATGAGGAGCTGGTCATAACTCTGGACTGAACCATCATCAAACGTGACTGTCTTCTTGTCTGTGTCCACTGACATTGCCTGTAAATGTCATGGAAAATGAACACCCTCTCATAGTCCACTCATAAACAACTTTAGTACAGAAAACGCACAGCAACAAAGACGCTCACCTCTTTTCTGAGCCACGCTTCAATGTTGTACTGATGGAAAAAGTCCATCCTCCTCAGCAGGATACTGTCACTCTCTACATTCATTACCTGTAAGGTGGGTGGGGTCGCTTTGTTTAGATAATTAGAGCCAATAGAAATTTAGTATCAGTGTTTAGTTGTTTACTCCGCAGGACCTTGCTAAGTCGGGTTTTGTCGTAGGGTAAGAGGTCGTCTCTGGTGACCATTATGATTCTGCCCCTGAAGTACTCCTGGCGAAGGGTCTCAGCACAGATCAATGACGCAGCCCCTGCACTTACAGAGCGTTAACACAACATCAGACATCAGACAGATGTTGAGCTCGAACTTTTTTCACATCCACATGATATAAAGATATTAACTTTACATCAATATGAAGATCATCATTTTGAAAATGCTGGAAACTGAGAATATATAGTTTTTTATTTCCAACACCTCTAAAATGCAAATATTTGCCTGTTTTTTAATGAATTGCTACCAATCAAAAAGTGAATAAATTGTTTCAGATTTAAACAAAAGCAGCACACACATACATACAATAAAGACAATATGCAGATACACAGTACAGCGGTACACAGATACACTCACCTCCTCCCAGCAGCAGAATAGTGTGAGTGACTCCTGGTACTGCAGTTCCCATACTCTTCATCCTTTTTTCTTGCCTGAGAGTCTGAACCATGCAAGCATCAGTGTTTACAGATAGAAATGATCAAAAGCATAATGGATGTAATGATAATAACTCAAAAACGTTTTTGGTGATTGGAGTATTTCAGTTCGGTGCTACTTAAACTTCTGCTCTAATGAATTAAGAAAAATAAAAGTAAAGCCACTCACCTTTTTGTTTATAGACACATACACTTTGCTGTTTTGAATTTTGACCTTCAAAAGAGGAAACAATAAATTAAAATGTCTGCAGATGTCCTCATAGACTGAGTACCTGTCTGTGTGGTTTGTACCTTGTGGCAGGGTAAACAGTCCATGCCGGGGTACTCCTCCAGATCCCCTGTGTGGACATTGAAACAGGCGCCGTGCCATGGACAGCGCACTCTGTTGCCTGAAATAACCCCTGAACACGTACACACGCACACAACATTAACCTACTAGTAGTGTTAAGAGATTTGTCATTTTTCTTCCACAGATCATGGCTAACCAAGGCGCATTAGTAACATGCACAATTTATGTGTTAAAATAAAAATTATGCCACAAATATTAAAACAGGTTGTGCTCATCCACTTCTCCTGCCTCTTTACCTTTGCTGAGGGGAGCGCCGTAGTGTGTACACTGGTTACCAGTGGCACTGTATTTACCACCACTGTGAGCCAACAGCACGGTGTGTTGTCCCACTTCGACCTCCATCATCCTGACGTAACACACACACACACACACAGAAACTCCAGTAAGTTTACACCTTAGCTTCACAGTGTAACCTGCCATGTCTACAGACTTTTACTTTTATCTGAATTTTGGTTCATAAATAATTTCAATTCTTAAACATTAGTAATAAGAATTTGTGTATAAGTAGGTAAAGGTTGCCAGGTTGTGACCATCCCCTCCTTACTGTCCATCCTGCAGGTCTGACTCCAGACACACAGCAGCTGTCAGCTCCTCTGATGAATCTTCTGGATCAGAGTCGTGACTCTCATTACGGGCTGAAAACACGTTAAATTTTAAATTTAAACCGGTTTAACAAACCTCAACTCCACAGTGTACAAAGCACCTACTGCTTAAACTTATAATTGAGGTAACTCACGTGGTTTGGTCCCAGACATGTCTCCGATTCAACCGTGGCTCCAAACAGACACACAGAAGTCTTCCAGAAACATGAAAAGTCAGGTGGATTCTCAGTTTCAATACGTTTTTCGGTGTTTTCCACTGATCAGCTGCGTCATACAGGTGCGGGAGCCTGTTTCCACCGCAACCGCTCCATCCCAGCCCGCATCCCTGTGATCCCGGCACCCTCTGAAAGTGGAAGATTTTTTTCTTTTGTTCACCAAGACAAGCAAAATGAACCAAAAAGTGACTTTTGACGGGAGTTTCGTGAAAGAGCCGTTTCGGTGATGTCGCTGCTCATGTTCAGCTCAGCGTATTGTTCTGCAGAGAAAAGCGACCACGGTGTTTTGTGCAGCGGCAGCACAGAGAAAGGCTGACGAGGCAGCAGCGGGACTGAATGGACTGGAGACAAAGCACAACTTACAAAACCGGAGGCAGGTTCACACGTCGCTTCAGGTTTCAAGACTCATCACAGGAGAACTGAAGGATCCAAAGTGCTGGGCAGAAAACTGTTAAATGCTAAAAGAAGTGCTCAACAATAAAGTAAAAGTGCATCCAGATCTTTAACTGAGTAACAATACCACTACCACGGTGCAGAGACACTTTTATTTATGAAAAACATATTTTAATACATATAGAAGTATTAAAATCTAAATGTACAAATCATGCACAATGGCTCAATTCAGATTTTTCATACTGATGCACTAATGTGTGAGCATCATTATTGTTAATAATAATGACTTAATAATTATACATCATAAGTTATTAGTCTGTGTTTTATTAATGATCTACAACTGTAAAATAAACTGTAACTAAAGTGGTCATATGAATAATAATTAATAATAAAGTATACAGTACTGTAAACTGGAAATATTGAAATGACAAGTGCCTAAAAATTTCTCAACTTTCCTTTGCTTTACACTTTAATCTGATACTCACGCTGTGTCAGGTGAAGCAACAGTGAACAAACAAACACAAAGTGACGTGGTGAAGGTTGGACTGCTTTTGGCCGTGGAGAAAATCATGTCATGACGTCATGACATCGTGTGACCACGACCCTTCACCCGTTATCAGTGATCAGTTTATCGCTTCACGTGAGCAGAGGAGTGTGTGTCAAAGGGCACAGGTTGCTCACAAAAAGAGTTTCTGTTTCTGTCCCACATGAAATGCGCCCAGAAAACAAAAGCACATGAGCTCCAAAGTGTAGTTATGGATTTGAGGTCAACACTTCTGGTCATTGGAGGATCTGCGTGCTCTTTCAAACTGCTCAACACGACTGTCAGGTTCCTGCCTACACCACAGACGGCTCGCACGAAAACCTGGAAGTGGAGGAATATCAGCACTTCTTTAGCTCACAGCTCGCTGACAGGAGCATGGGCTGTTTTATGGTGCGTAAATACACAGTAATAAAATCTGGTGATGTCATTTACTTTCATTTAATATCGTCTTCACTCTACTTTGTTCTGTCTCTTTCTCGCCGCACAGTTTATACCTTCAGCCTCAGCCTCAGGACCTAATCTCGTCTCACTCCCTGCTCTCCCACAACCTCGTAGCTGTGTCGACAGGTGACTCCCTGACAGACATAAATTCACATGTTTACACTCAGAATTAGGCTTCAGACCAGCTCCCCTTCACTTCACCGCATCAAGAATAGAAGCAGCAAATGAAATTCAACTTTCTTGAACAGCAATCTTGATCATTTCTTAATTAACATGGCACAGAGTGACTTCCAGGTCGTGCTGCAGCAGCTCACTGATTATTTTTTGTGTGGGAGAACTCACGACTTCACAGTTTTAATATTGTACATTTAATGAGGTTTTGTGAATGACTGCACATGGGTTTATGTGATGCATGCTTGCTTCCCCCCTCTCTCTGTAGGTTATTTTATTCATGATTTCTTGGACATGGCCTTGAACCAGTCCTTCAAACAGTGCTGGGAGCTGCTCGTCCATCACTCTGTGGTAATACACTTTTCACCTTACATGTGTAAACATTTGTTTAATTCAGGAAAAAACACTACACATAAATAAAATGCAGTATACATCATATGCAGCATAAAACATGTGCTGCAAATATAGAAAACACAAAATAAACAAGCTGCTGAACAATTTATTTCAGTTTTGACATACTAACTACATATTGCCTGTGATTTCTTTCTGTGTTTGTTTGAATTTGTAAGGACATGTTCAAAAACCTGGAGGTCAGACAGTATAACACAATCAGAAAATATAATGTAAAGACAAAACATATAAAAATGTGTATATTTTTATTTTACTGTGCATAAGAAATGTGTTCACAAGTTTACTAAGGTACTAAGGTATTGCAGAAAGATGTTGGGATGGCTGTGTGTCAGCTGGAAAGGTTGGTGCTGCAGCGGGATAATGACCCTAAACACTTAAAGACTTCTTGGATCTATTTGCCCAGTCAGAGTCCAGACCTCAAACCAATCAATATTAACTCAGTAAAGCTCATAACAAAACCACCGTCTCTCTGTCTCACTGTTTCTCCGTGTGGCTGCTGCTTTAACAGGAGAGAGAGGCAGTAAAACCTTTATCTATACATTGCTCGTGTGTGTGTGGGTCTGGGTGTGTGTGTGTGTATATCTGTGTGCGTGTTAACCTTTGGTTCCTCTGTTGAAAATCTTCTCACGTCTCAGGTGATCTCATGCTTCACTTTGGCTGTGACCTCCCGTCAGTACGTGGGCTTTGCTGTGGTGTCTCTGCTTGTTGAGATCAACTCAGTTTTCCTTCACATCAGACAGCTCCTCCTCCTGTCGGGACTAAGGAACGCGCCCCAGACTGAATCCACGGTCCCTCGCCCTTCTGTGACCTACAGTGTGACCAGCTGGCTCAATGTGGGAACGTAGGTGCTTATCTTTGTTCCTTCACACAAGCACAGTCAAAACTAAATCAAATAAAACATTTGTGTGAGTGCTCTTTGCCTTTAAAGCAGCGCCTGCACACCGTCGCTCACTTGTCAGGTTGTTTCATGCATCTTGGAAAACCTTCACCAGTTGTTCTGTAGATTTAGTGTCAGTGTCTTCTGTTTCCTCACGTGATCCCAGACTGACTCCACGACGTTGAGATCAGGGCTCTGCATGGGTCAAACTATCCGTTGCAGGACTCTGTGTTCTTCTTGTTACTGAAAATAGTTCTTTATGACTCTGAACTCATCATCATGCTGTGGAGTGAGCAGCTTTTCTATCATCTCCTGTCTCCTTTCAGGTTTTTGCTGTTCCGTGTCTGTACGCTGGGCTGGATGGCCTGCTGGCTCGCAGCTCACAGTGAACATATACCTCGCTACATGCTGATGATGGGGACGGCGGGCCTGAGCGTCATCTCCACCATGAACACAGCACTGTTTTACAGACTGCTCAGAGCAGACATCCTCACAAACACGCACAACAAGCACGACTGAGCCACTCCGCCAATTCAGTTTTCTACCTCATGATGTGGTTGAACAAAGACTAAATAGACACAAAGCATCACACAACGGCAGCTTTCAGCTTCAGTATACTTACACTTTTGTCACTGGTTACGTATGTTTACCACTCATGACTTATTCCCACCAAACAGTATTTTTTCCTGTTGTTTTATTTGGATAATTTATGGATATAAAATTATCCTGTAATACACAAGAACAAATGTATTCAGTTTATAATATTCTTAAATATTCTTATTATCTTACAATAATGTTGATTGCATAATATCTGGCCAATTAAATTTCATAACTTCACTGCCTCATAAAATAATGTCTAATTTATGAAAACACACTTTCATATACTGTACAAGTACTTGTTCACGTTGTGTCATTGCAAAACATCGTACTAAGTGTACTGTGTGTCAGAGCAGCTGATTTTTTTATTTATGCTCAGAACCTACAAGCATCTCTAACAAAGACTCTGTATCTGTGGCTTCATGATTACTATTATTGTTTTACTTAATTTTAACAAATTTTTTATTAATAGAGATTTAGATTGTGAATTTTTATAAGATTAAAGCCCAACCGTCTTGCAATAAATGTAAATAAATAAACATTAATCCCAGTTTTTACTATTTTTACATTTTCTTCTTTCTTTTTGTGGCAGTGGACAGCAGCAGAGTATTTTATAATAGTCTATTTTAATCTACTTTATAACAGCAGATTAGAGCCGGATGTTACACTACATCATGATCCGCTTCTGCTGGAACAAGTTAACAAGAGTTGGACCTTTGCAGCTTGTGTTGGTTCGGACTTCGTCTCTGAGACACGGCAGGTGAACCTTCTCTGCTCTGCACTCCCGCTCATAGTAGGGACACACCTTTAGATGCTCTGAAAGGGGCGGCACGTCTCGGAAACACCAAGTGTCCACAGGAGAGAACAAGGTGCTGAACTGCCAAACCTGAAGTCACAGAAAAAGAGGCTGTAATTTTCTACTTGTCACTTTACAAACCCTTCTTTAAAAGTGTCAGCTTGATAATCAGGTTGCCCTGATAATGAGAGCTCAAACGTATATAATCTACTAGCTCTTGGTTTACCCTCTGCTTCACCCTCCACTTGGCTCCTCCGTGTGGGTCGGTCTTCCTCTCCCAGAGCAGGGAGACCATCCCTCGCTCCTGCAGCAGAGAGGAGCACACCTGCCTCATGAGCCGGGACACCACAGCCAGCTGGGACAGTGAGAAGCTGTCCAGGAAGCTGGCCACATGGCACAGCACTTCATAGGGCAGCGAGTTTAGAGAGTTTTCTCCTCGTCCTGGCATGACACCTCTGTTTCTTTGGTTAGTGGAGGAGTCTGCTGAGCTCCAGGACTGCTGAGAGGCATCACCGACTAAGCCTGCGAAGGTGGGACACAGGCTAAAGCAGCCCAGATCCTCACTGAAAGCAAAGATGAAACTATGGTATTTAAAGGTGAATTAAATTTGACTACATTCCATGACCGTAGTTTACAGTATCTGCAGAGGATCAGTGGGCTTGTTGATCAATTCAAATGAATTAGTGAGGCACTGCTTATTATCAGATTTTTTGCTATTCCCCCCAATGCTTGTAAATTAGTTTAATCTCACCTGTAGGTGACGGTGGCTTCATGTGTGGACGGCTGAAACCGCCTCTGGCTGTAGGTGCAGCCCAGGTATGCCAGGGGGCATCTCTGCTCAAACCATCCATTCACACCCATCTGGATGTCACTGTGGACATTCCTGCACACAGAAGAAATCTGATTCTTAGACAGTTAGAAAATTAAAACTGAAGTTTTAAATCATAGTGCTTGTTTTCTCGCTCTACTTTATATACTTCACAGAATGTACTTTTGTAGTGGTTGTCTTTATTGATAGAATTTCATAGTATTACAAAAGTGTATTAATATTAGACCATTTTCAGGTGTCAAATGTTTCTTCTACTAATATTCAAGAATAAAAAATAGATATTTCGGTGCAGCAGTGGAATCATAAAGAAACCCACTTATAATGTTTGCCATATTCTCTGCGCTGGAAGGTGTGTCCACACAGGAAGGTGAACGCGGAGCTGGCTTTGTGGTGTCGACTGGTGACGCTCTCCACCTGCAGCTGAAGGTGAAGCTCCGGCGGTTTTCCAGCAGTCAGATCAGCCAGCGAGGTGTTTCTCCGGAAAGGAGCGGACAGGAAGTTGTATGTCTGCGTGCCTTCGTCTTGTAACAAACCATCTGTGCATACGCTCTCTGCAATGAGGTGACCCCTTTGCTCCTTCTCCAGGGAGCAGAGCAGAGAGGTCTGAGGAGAATAGTGTAAGAGGTGTAAGAAGAGCTAGTAATGTTGATTCTCTGATTCTAGTCTAATGAATAATTTCTTTTTTAAGTGAAGCGATCTGTAGATCTTTGTGTGTTCCTTTTTGCATGAGGACAAGATAACTGACATTTTACTATCTCAACACACTATGACACAAACAGTTTGTGATGTAAGGTTCATTTAATCTAAGAGAACAAGAGACATATATCTCATAGTGTAGAGAGCATGTCAACACGTTCTCTGTGGCACAAGATCATTAAATCATTAAAACTCTAAAGTTCAAAAACCAATATACTGATTTGAACTCATTGGGGTTTTTTCCGTCTCTTACCTGAACTTCCTCCCACACCGGCATCTCCTCTGGTGCCACCCCCAGGTCGCTAGTGTCCACAGCCTGACTTGCTCTCTTGTAGAAACCAGGGTTACGGATGCGGCTCTGCTTGGCAGAGAAGCTGGTTGGGATTTTAAAAGTACGCACAGTGATAATCTTCATCGGTTCCAAATGTCCATACACAAACTTCTTCCTCGGTTTGCCAGTGAGACAGGAGGAGGAGGAGGAGGATGCACACCCCACCTGTTTGACGTTTGAGGATGTTGCACCCTTGCAGCTATCTGCCGTATCTTCCTCCAACAGAGTGCCCAGACCTTTTCCAGGCCCTTTAGCAGTTCCCTGGCCTCTGCCTGCCACAGACGTCCCTCCAGCTTCCCTGCAGCCACCCATTTCCATACTGAACATGCGCTCCCAAGCATTGTAGTTGACTAACAAATCAGCATCCACTCCCGAGCCCCTGGCAAGAACCTCTCTCTCCTCCTGTGTCAGCCCTGGCTCATGCTGAACCTCAGCCCCAACCCCATCTTCATCCTCATCTTTATCCTCATCTTCTTCATGAGTGGTATGGATTTTAAACGTGTTAAAAGGCACCCAGGTGTGAGCACTGGCTTCCTTTGCTGCTGCTTCCTTCTCCAAAGCAGCCTTTTTCTTCCTCTCCTTTTTCCTCTCCTCCTCCTCCTTCTCTTCCTCTTTCTCCTCCTCCTCCACATTCTGAATCAGCTCAGGGAACAGTTTCCTCAACTTAATAGAGTGAAGCAAGCTGTTCTGGTCTTTCAGAGCCATGGCCACGTCCAGACCACCTCCCTGTTCTTTTTCCCTGAGCAAGTTTTCATGCAGCTCTGTGTTCGGATGAGAGTGGGCATCGTTGGCCGGCCAGCGGTTCCACTCCATGGAGCAACACACCACACTGGCTGGACACACCTGGAGGTGAGCTGCCTGTGAGGAGCGCGGCAGCTGGACTGGGCAGCCATACCCAGCATTGAGGCAGGGCACCCTCACGTTAGGGCAGAGCAGCAGGTGATCCTCCTCTTTGCACAGGTGGAAGAGAGCTCCACAGTGCAGGCGGCAGGGGATAAACGTACAGCACACAGAGACCTCCACCCGAGCCCTGCAGCGCCGGCTGTAGCAGGAGTCACAGTGGATGTGCTGTCGCACCCTGGAGGCTCGAGAGCGACGACTCTGATTGCATTTGGAGTGGAACAGGTGAAAATAAAAGAACAGATGGTGAGAACCCAGAAAAGTCACTAAAATCAGCATTTTAATAGCCAAACAAACCTCCAGTTTACTTGTGCTGTTCATATTTACACAGTCACTTCAGTTTATTATCAGTTGTGTTGCATCATTTGGCTTTTTAATCACTATTAACCTCCCTGATGTGCAGGTGACACAATAATTGCAATTATGTACTTGTAATTAGAAAGACAGTAATTAACCAACAGATTATTTACGAAAGATCAGTCTGAATTTCTGCTGCAAAATCCTTCATTTTCAGCTGACAGCTGTGTGAATATTTCACGTTGTGTATTCAACGTATTTCACTGAGGTTTGCAAGAACCATAAAACAGAGTCAAAGAGAAATCAAAAGGGACAAATTAAGTCTTGCAAATCTTCCAGTTGCAAGATAAAACCATACCATTCTTCAGATCCACTTGCACCAGTTTTTGTAGGTCTGCCAACACAGAGGGAATGACGATTCTCAAAGTCTGACAGTAAAATAAAACAAAATTCATGCAAACACACAACAGCAGGATAAAAGGAGATTCAATGTGAACTATAGATAACAGACTATAACCTACCACTGTAAGAGTCGGAAAGGAGAGAAACATGCTTCTTGCACTCTGTCCGTCTTGTGCCTTAAAGACTGTCTGTATTTTTGTCTGCGCTGTGTGTGTGTGTGTGTGTGTGTTATAAATAGAGCTGAGTACTGGCCTAGAAATGTTACACAGGTGGTCAGAAACACGGTTTGGGTTACAACTCCCTCAGCCACTGACATCAGAAAATCTTTGTCACCTTCTTCCATTTGATTCATTTTGTGCTGCTACTGAAAATTGTTTCCATCCTGAGGAGCAGACTGAGGCTGATGTGAAATCAGAGGACAGTGTCCTCTAGTGGACATTTAAGGGTCATCAAACAACAGTGAGTGTGTATTTCAGTCATTCCAGCTGAATACTAACTATTTATTTTGCAGTGACAACAGGTGTTCAGACAGAGCGTGGAGACAGAAAGTTGACGACTGTGGCTGAAATTCACTTCAGCAGAGGGAGAAACTGAGGGAGGGTGAGGTTGGAGGTATTTTGCCTGCTTGGTGCTGCTCAGCTAATTTTAACCAGCCAGTTTAAAAAGCTGAAGGACTCAGAGGAAAGAACACTTCTGTGGTGGTAAGATCTTTGTCAAGATAAACTTATATACCACTGTAAATGTGCTGAATTACTTTAGTATCTATTTTGTTTATTTAAATTGCAAGAGGTATAGAAAAAAATATTTCTGTTGCTTTTTGAGTTCATCTAACTTTATTTATAGTTAGTTTATAGGCATGTTATACACAGTTTACTGTGAGTGTTAGCTGATTTAACAGTAAGAATATGGAATACGTACATTTTACTTTGGAGCCACGTAGCATTTGTTTAATGGTAAGTAAATGGAGGGCAGAAGCAGGTGCATCTGTGTCTTCTTGTGGTGCTGATTAGATGTGCGGCCTATGTGTCATGGTCATTTCTCAGTGGATGGCAATGTCTGTCTTTTAATCGTCCACTGTATTCATACACATTGAAATGTTTCTTGGCCATCCTGCCATGAAATTTGCTACTGAAATCTATGATCCAGAGGCTGCTAACGCTAGTGACTTTGTATATGTCTTTACTTTTCCTATAGCGCTGCCATGAGGTAGACATTTGTGGTTTGGAGTGAAATATCTTGACTGTTTTATGGATTGTTGGGACTTTCATGATCCCCTCAGGTTAAATTTTAACAATGGTAATCCTCCAACCTTTCACCTACAGCAGGTAGAATTTATACTTTCTCCAAATTTGGTTTATGATCAGCTTCTTCCAAAAGTAATGAAATCCACAACAGCCTTAGCTGTAGTTTGTGTTTAGTATATAACATATACTTTATCATGTTGCTACTTTTTCCTTCGGAGTAGCTGTCAACGTTAGCAATCGCCACACAGTATTTAGACCACATGTTAAAGATTCAGGTTTGTCAGTTTGCTGTATTTTTCTTGCAGAACTACATCTTCTCACTTCAAAGTCCTGTGGATATGGTGAGTCATATAGTATTCTGCTGTCTTGATGATGTTCTATGTTCTTATTTTTCTAACTAACCCTAACTTTTTTCTTCTCATCCAATCAGAGTCGTCGCTCTCGAGCATCCAGGGTGCGACAGCACATCCACTGTGACTCCTGCTACAGCCGGCGCTGCAGGGCTCGGGTGGAGGTCTCTGTGTCCTGTGCATTTATCCCCTGCCGCCTGCACTGTGGAGCTCTCTTCCACCTGTGCAAAGAGGAGGATCACCTGCTGCTCTGCCCTAACGTGAGGGTGCCCTGCCTCAATGCTGGGTATGGCTGCCCAGTCCAGCTGCCGCGCTCCTCACAGGCAGCTCACCTCCAGGTGTGTCCAGCCAGTGTGGTGTGTTGCTCCATGGACTGGCTCCGCTGGCCAGTTGATGACACAAACCTAAACTGCAGCACAGTACTGCAGGATAATGTACTAAAGGAAAATAAGGGGCAGGACGAGGCACTGGATGTTGGCATGGCCCTGGTTGATCAGTCTGAGCTTTTTAGTCACCTGAAAATGAAGCTCCTCTATCCAGAGCTGATGGAGGAAGAAGAGGAGGAGGAGGAGAAAGCAGAGATGGCAGGGGGAGGGTTTGTCAGTGGAATTGCAGACAGTGATCCCAACAAAGGTGAATCTAATAGTGCAATTTTAGTCTAAAATGAATAAAATAATTAGTTTAAAAACAACAATATTGGTAACTCAGAGTCAAGATTTTGAAGATTAAATCAAATCATTCATCAAAGTGATTAATATCAGACGCTGAATAAAATTCTTTATTTGAAGACGCACATCAGAGCCAATCTTCTGATGCTAGCTTTTCTTTTCTTCTCTTCTGGTTTCTTAACATCTCTATATATCTTATAGATGTCTACACACCTATTTCTGTAGAAAACAGCTTGTGTGAGAACAATGTTGTCCAAGAGACTGCACAGACCGTTCTGGGGAAAGGTTCAAGTATAAACAAAGAGAAATACAACCTGACCGAGATGATGTTCAGCATGGAGAGAGGTGGCTGTGCTGTTGCTGAGGCAAGTCTAGAAAATCCCAAACAAAATTCTAAACCTGGTGAAAGGGGGAAGGCCCAGAGTGGCAGAGAAACAGCTAGTCCAGACACAGAGGAGGATGCTGCAGCTAATAAATGCCCTCCACAAGACACAGGTAAGACTGGGCTGGCCCCGTGGCAGGAGGGGGTGTTGGAGCGTCTGCGTGAGGAGCTCAGCCCTCAAGAGTACGACATGTATGTGGTGCATCATGGACGCATGCTCGTCGCTTTCGGACAAATTGAAGCCTGTACGCCGAGGGAGAAAGATTTTGTCTACGGCAGCCTAGAGCCTATTCCAGTCCAGAGTCTGCGTTCTTTCAAGGTGATGATAACAAGCTACACTTTTGCTGAAGGCATGAGTAGCCCTCAATATTTCTGCTCAGTGTGTGTACATATGCAGAACAAAAAGAGATAAAGTGTCACTTCTAACTAGTGATAAACACACTAAGCGACAATAAACAGCTTGTACAGAATTATATTTTAGCCATACCTATCTGCATTTTTTAAAACAGGATGTCAACTAGTTTCTACTGACAAATGCAGCAACCACAGTGTTGTGCAAAGTTATCCAATGCAGCCTTAAAATAAGCAACAACAAACTATACTATAGTCAACCTGATATAATAATCACTCACAAAAGATTGTACTACTGTGATATATTCTCATGAGTTTCTTGCTATAAGATCCCTGACAGCTATCACTACAGACGGAGGGTTCACCTGTATGACACAGCTGCGCGGGCTCAGAGTGAGACTCGCTGTGTGGATACATCAGACCTTGGAGCTAATGAGGAGGACTGGTTCTGTGATGAAGCAGCAGCCACCGTGCTGGGCTATGCTGAGCAGGAGGTCATGGGTCACAAGGTCAGGTGGATTTTCTTTTTTTCTTTTGATAATTTTATAAATACGAGTGCATGATTAGATGAGAGAGATGTGGTTCAAAAATTTTAAGGAGACACAGAGAACACTTAAAGTTTTAGAATCTTCACTGTCCAAGCGTTCCCTCCTCTAATCCAGCTGGACCCTGTAAGCACTCTAAAACATGCAAAAACAGTTCTATGTTTCTTTAACGAGATCTATTCATGTTCTAATCTGTTGGTTTCTATGCAGATCAGCGAGTCAAAGTCAGTCGATGGGATCTTTGTTGATGAGGGTACACAGACGCACTGGTTCCGCTCTGCTCCGTTCAAAGGGAAGACGGTGTTAGCGGAGGTGATGGTGGACAGACCGCTGAAGCTTCACCTGCAGCTGCAGGCGGAGAGTGTGAACAGCAGATACAACAGAGCCAGCTGCATCTTCTCCTTCGTCTGTGGTCACACATTCCACCGCAGGGAATTCGCCACACATTTCAGGTGTCTGTGAATGTGAAAAATGTGGTTTTGTTTGAGTTGATAATGATAATAATAATTATACAACTGTTTCTTTTAGCTCTGCCTTCTTTAGTTTGCAACCGTACAAATATTTGTGACTGTGCGCATTTTCCCCTAGCTGTGGATTAATTAACACGTTTATACATCATCTCTTTCCAGGAATGTCCACAGTGACATCCAGACGTGTCTGAGTGGTTGGTTCGAGCAGAGATGCCCACTATCGTATCTGGGATGCACCTACAGTCAGAGGAGGTTTCAGCCCTCCACACATAAAGCCACTGTCACCTACAAGTGAGCAACACTCAGTCATCAGTCCAGATTTGAGTTTACATTTGTCTTTGAGTATATTCACAATATTACATTTACAGTATTTATAGTATCAACAGTTTTTTGCAGTATGTATAAGATAACAATATAAAAAAGCAGTGTGTCAGCAGGAAAAAGCTGGCTTTTATTTTTAGCAGCCCTCGACTTTATGGAGCTTTATTGTACGTTCCGACTTGATTAGTTGTTCAGTCCACAACTTTACTGTTTTGCTTCACTTTCACTGCTCTTATAATCATTTTCAGTCGGAGCAGGACGATGTTATCAGTGAAAAAGCTCTAAAAAGCCAGGCACATGTAGAAAAGTAGTGACTCTTTTGTAAACATAATGAAGCTTTTCACATGTAAAGGATCAGATATTTCACTCTGGTATCACTAGAGACCAAAGCAGAACTACAATAGTGTGGATTTTAGACTTACATTCATCAAGTGGACAGACACATAAGTACAGGATGTGTAAATAAGCAGGTGTTAAGAAGTTCACCATATCAACCAAATCCTAAATGAAATATAATGAATTTGCAACTAATTCATTAGTGTCAGTGTCTAAAATGTTTGTTACTACAAACAACACACAAAGTGACACCATGGAGTCCTGATATCCAATAATACTGGATCTGAATGTTTTAGTTATTTACATGCTAACCCGCATCTAACGCGTGAGTGAATGAAAACAAAGCCAAACTTTAAATTCTTGGCTACACACAATTGTATGGTTGGACACAAGCAGATTAGGTCTAAAACTGTGTGTTTCACTTGGGCTTTATTTGCTTTTGTGAATCGAATCCTCACTAGACGTTTTTTCCCCCGACAGTCAACAGCTGAGGTGTTTCAACTTGTGTCCGACACTAGCTTCTCCAGGTGATGACTCTGTCCAGAGGGGGATCATAGGGGATCAGGCAAAAGGAGGCGCGGACTCTCTGAGTTCGCTGCCTTACGAGGTGCTTTGCCACATGGCCACTTTCCTGGACAGCTTCTCTCTGTCCCAGCTGGCTTTGGTGTCCCGCTTCATGAGGCAGGTGTGCTCCTCTCTGCTGCAGGAGCGAGGGATGGTCACCCTGCGCTGGGAGAGAAAGACATCCTCACACAGAGGAGCCAAGTGGAGGGCCAAACCTGTAAACGCATGATAATTATCCATCATTTTAGTTTTTAGAAAAAGAAATCCACCACTGATGGTTTCCTTATCTCTGCTCCTGTTTCTCTCCAGGTATGGGAGTTCAGTAACCTGTTCTCCTCAGTGGATTCGTGGCACATGTCAGACACGTCTCCTATATCTGCTCATCTAAAGGTTTGTCCCTACTATGAGACCTCTGTGCTCAGTGAGCCTGTTCCCCTTCCCAGCATGAGCAAGAAACAGGGGGGCAGCCAGGAGAGGCTGAGCCTCATCAACCATTTCAAAAGAAACAGATGTCAGCAATGAAATAAGTTCTACCTGCCGTGTCTATTTTATGTCGTTGATTATGTCTTATAACCAGTATGTAATGAAAAACTACACAGAAAACAATAAAGTCAACCTGAACGTGTGCAGTTTTTCACTATTATGTTCACTATTACTGCATTAGTGACATTAAGCACTGCTACATTTATATATATATATAAATATATACAGTACAGGCCAAAAGTTTGGACACATCAATTCATTCAATGTTGTTTTCTTTATTTTCATGACCATTTACATTGGTAGATTCTCACTGAAGGCATCAAAACTA
>JAUYWH010000006.1:15251895-15278100 GCA_034779795.1 Ctenopoma multispine | reverse complement strand
AGGAGTTCCCAGAGGTGTTTAGCACTTGTTGGCCCCTTTGCCTTCACTCTGCGGTCCAGCTCACCCCAAAACACATGAATGAGAAGGTGTGTCCAAACTTTTGGCCTGTACTGTATATATATATATATATACATCAGCTCAGCTCTCTCTGCTTTCATCTTTATCATCTAAATCATCCACTATCTCACTGGCAAAGAGAAGAGCAGAAACTCGTAGATTAATTTTAGTTCATTTTAACCTCCTGGATTTCCCATAAATACGACCACTGGTTCACACTGACTTTCCACACACTACTTCCACTGCAGAGAAATAACCAGCATACAGCGAGGAGATTACTGTGAGCCTCCTCCACTTTTCTAGTTAAATAAGACTTTTACATGAACCATTTAAAATGTTTGCATGTGTGAAAGCTACAGAAACTCAGCAATCACCTGGAATCGTTACTACATTGGAATCTACATGTGTGAAATTCATATTCATCATCCGTAATTATAAGAATCAAGAGACTGATGTAAAATGAATATGGACCTATGGTATAACCCATAGTTGGTTTGATCATTCAGGGAACCAACAGCAACAGCTGGTACCACCATTTCCATGGAGCTCCTCCTCCTCCACCTCCTGCTTGTGGCACTAATCGCCCCTCATACAGGGCTGCTTTGTTGTGAATGCAGCATCGGCACCAGTGGTTGTAGTGCACGTACAACCAGAAGGTTATGAGGAGGTTATTTCGCCTGACTGCAGCAGGATTCATTCACGCAGAGAAAAGCGTCATCGAGCCGCAGCACAGTGAACCGGCTCACAAAGAAACCAGCGTCGTTTTGCAGACGGGACGTTTTGCACGACTCTTTTGTTTCCTTCATCTCTGCTGCACCAAGGACAGAGACACCAGAGCAATACGAGGATCCATGAGAAACGATCTGAATCTGATACGCTTCAGTATCGCGGTAGGCCATGATCAGAGGGAGACATTTCCAAACACATACTGAGCGCTAACGACCAAGAAGTCAGAAAGCTGCTAAATAAAGCAAGTGAAGATGATCAAATAAGAAATCCTGGAGATTATCTGTGCATAAACGCTGTAAATGTTGCAGAGAGTGCACTGCAGTATAGGTCGTCATAGTATTAATGAAGTGCGATCACTGTTGATATAAATCATAATCTTAACGTTGTGTCACTCTGTTTAATAAACATTTATTTGTTGGCCATGAAACTGACATTTCATATAAAAGCACTGTTCTACTGATGTCAGCGCTGTAAGCAGCTTCACAGGGAAACCCCTCATCCTAAGACCTCCAGTTAACATCTGTGTGCAGGTTGTGCAGGGCTTCGGTCATGGATGCTGTGAGGCTGGAGCAGCAGGTGGCCAGTGTGGAGAGAGGCATCGTCTTCCTGAAGCAGGAGCACCTGGCCATGCTTACCGGTCTGCAGCTGGAGATCACGCACCTGAAGAGACGCTGTCACGGTGAGACAACTGGTGACCTGCTGCCCCCTCTCTTCATGTCTCTTAACCACTTGACTGCCTGCCAGGCTGTCCCCCTGTTTCATGTTTTTCTCTTTGTCTTCCTGTTGTGCCTCCGCCGTTCTTGTCTGCAGAGCTAAGCTGTGAGCTGGACTCCAGGTTTCCAGACAGGAACACAACAGGTAAGACATTACACCTCCTTGCTGGCAAGGAGGAAAATGATATGCGAGAGACGCCAAAACTATGGAGAAAAAAGGCACAAAGGCGGATGGAGGATGAAAATTCACTTCACAGCATTGTTTTGATGCTATAAATAAATAGATAACTATAAATGTTATTTCTGATTGAAGTTACTCATATTCTAGCAGTGTAAAGTTTCCACCAGGCCTTCTTTGTTTTGGTATTGAACATGCACTGATCCCGTACAGCTGCACTATAGTAATGGCTTTGTGAAGCATTTGAATTTTGGCTATGACATTATTGACAACAAATATAGTTTTTTTTTGTAAATGCACTATAAAATTCAGTGTTTCCACTGTCAGTTCTACACAGTAGGGTATGCAGATTTAAAATTTGGAAAAAAAGCCCACTGGGGCTGTGCATCTATAGTTAGATGTGTGTGACAGGACACAGCAAGGTGGCAGCGTGCACTGTGTATGCTGCAAAAAAATGCTGTGCTGCATTACACAGATAAAGAGTTTTGTGATCGAAATTTCTTCCCAGAACACTGCACACTTACAAAGCAAAATGGGACTAAGTGAGCAATGGTAAAATTACTGTACCTTTGTGTATTACTGTATTTGCTGTAGTTGCTCTGAGTAAAAAATACAGGAAAACACAGTGAAAAGAAAAATGCATGAAAGGTTTTTGCTCAAGCATATAGAAAAGCAAACAAAATAAGATACAATGATTTATATATGATCTGTACTTTCTATTTAGTGTGTATATGTAATATATTTTAGTCAATGTGTTTTGTGTGTTTCTCAGAAGAGGAAGCAGAGCTGGCCGCACGTTGTGAGGCTGCAGAGCGCCTCTTACAGGACCAACAGTGCATGATGGTCACTGCACGTGGGGAGCTGCGGGCTGGTCGGGCACGAGCATCAGCCCTCGGCAGGAGCCTCAGGGAAGAAGAACGGCGTTTCCTGGACGAACTGAAACGCCGCAGCCACAAGATCACTCTGCTAAGTCGTGAGCTGCAGCGTCAAAATGTCACCACCACAACTCTGTGTCAGGAGCTTCACAGCGCACGCTTAAAACTGTTCCAGCAACGGCAAAGCACAGCTGCAGAAAGTGAGGAAGAACCCAGAGGAAAGGAGGAACAAGAAGTAGAGGATGAGGAGGATGAAGCTGATGAAGGGGAGTGCTCGGACTGGCTTCTGTCTCCCCCTCCTCCAGCTTCTCCCAGCCAACCAGAGGTGAGACATAGGAGGCGTGTCAGTGTGAGGGAGGAGCGGGTCAGAGCTTGCATCCCGCAGGAGAGAGTCACGTCACCGCAGAGGCCACATCCAATGCCCGACCCTGCTCTCTTTCTGGTGCCGCTTAGATACCGCCTCCTTCGTCTGAGACAGCCAATCAGGATGCAGGATGAGGATGGGATGGAGGACGAGTGGGAGGACATAGAAGAATGCGGAGTGCATAGAAGGGTGGACATGGGAGCTGGAGAGGGAGAAACTGCTCTGTGATGGAGGCGGATGGAGAGGTGACGTCTTCCAGCGGGTCTCTGTCGCGGGACAGAGCTTAAGTTGAGAAAGAGATGTAACCCTGTGATTGTCAGTAGATTTCAGGAAGTGAGTTAGACATTTAGAGTTAGTTCCACAAGCGAATGTGATGGAACCAGACACAGACACATTAACTGAATTTGTCACATTGTTGGTATAATATGTACTTAACAAATGTGAAGTGAGCGCGTCAGAAAAGACTGTGTAGTGGTACCGTTTCATACTGATGCCTTTTGAGTTGAACACTTGATCACGGCTTTTGCCTTTTATTAGTAGTCTTGTCTCTGAACACAAACACCATACAGTTCAAAGTGGCAACCTGCTTTTTCACTGCACTAGCCATGTTCCAGGCGCTGAAAGTCACTCTTAAGGCTTAGGGACATTTTGTATTATTTGCACTTTATTAAATTCATGCAATGTGCCTCATAACGGCAGAACAGTAATTCTGTTGTCATGTTGTCTGTTTTCAGTGTATAAAATGTTATTTATTTGCTCTAAACATTTCAATTTCTCATATAAAGAAAAGTCAGGTGCTGGTGTCCCAGCGTGAATTGAGCAGCCTGAACAACACCAGGCAACTAAATTAAATTCAGCCATCGTTTTTTTTGTCATTTACATTTTGTGTTTTATTAACACAAATATCTTCTGTGGAAAAGTGCTATTATTAGCACAAAGTGCTCAACTGGATTCATACCAAGACTAAGACCAACTGTACTAGAGCTTAAACAAGTAGTCGAGTTATAGATATGCAAAAATTATGGGCAAATGATCAAGTCACCCGATATTCTCTGGTGCCAGAGGATGTTCTGTTTTTTCTGTTTTTATTACAATAAAATATCTTTAAGGTTTAAACTGCTGGTCAGGACAAAAAAATCAGCTTTAATTTCTAATCTGTAATGAAAATCATCATTAGTTATACCCATTTATACTAGTAACCTTGTCCGATAACACCTTACCTTATGTCCTGTACTACTGTTGCATGGTCATTCATTTTTCTTCATCTAGCTATGGGTGCCCACAGAAGCAGCCTACAAAGTACAAATACAGGGTATTCATAAATAAGTAAATCTATTCTCATTAGCTATAACAAATTAATTAAATGCTTACTTGTAAATGCTAAACGGGGGGAATTCAAGTTGAGTTATCCATTAACTTTCATAGAATATCTAGCACAGGTCAGGAATCCACCAGTAATAATCTAAAAGACCAAAAAGCCAACTTTACAGGCACCTATCAATTCAGTGCTGCTATTGCTTCTTATAAACAAACTTTCCACAAACTTTGTTATCGACTGTGTCTCACTTCCCTAATTGTATATTGGTATTATTACTATTACACTACTGATCTACTCTGATTTATGTGCTGTATTTTAGATTAATTCTGTTGCTTTTAACGTTTGATATCAGTTTTACTCTTTACTGCAGTGACGTTCATTTCCCCTTCAGGGGATCCGTTAAGTGTTCTCTTATCTTAATGATCTTTCAGTTCACAGAAGTTAAATTCTGTCCACTGTGATGTAAATTATGAATTATAATACATAAACACCAGTAATATCTAATTTACCAGACTTACCAGACAGGATGAATCATGTTACTTCCCATCACTACATAGCCCCCACTAATGAAACAAAACTTTCACTGTGTTGAAAAGGTGGGATTGTGAGTTAATAGATGAACAGGAAAATGATAAAGTGGTTTTTACACCGTAATATAAAACGACAGTACAGTACATGTTGTTGTCAGTGCATCCAACACCTGCAACCCGTCTCCTAGCAAACGTCCCATTCCAGAACGTTCCCACGGTTGTCATGGAGACTGTGCTCAGAATGTTAACGTGGTGCTGCAGCGCTTCCATGGCAACCAGAGAGCTGTGATCCAGCCAGGAGACTAAAAACTGGAGGCTTGTTTTCAGGACTTTGCGTTTGGAGGAAGCTATGCTATGTCATGTTTTTTTTTTTATTATTATTAAATCCACACATGCTCACATTCAAGGTTGAGAGAGAGCACATGGACAAGTCCGAATACAGGAAGTTACATCATGAACGGCAGAGAGGTTGCCCTCTTCTGGATTTGGTTGGGTACTAAAGTGTGTGTGTGTGTGTGTGTGTGTGTGTTTGTGAATGTGCATGTGCATGTGTGTGAATAGAGGGCCTGCAGGCTCCCTCACAGCTCCCCTCACAGCCATGAAGGGCACACACATACACATGCAATGACAATGACAAACAGTTTGGGTTTCAAAGCAAGAACAGTGGAGAGTCCTGCTCCACAGGAGATCCTGGGAATCTCAGCTCCATGATTTTAGCAGGATGAGTCTGGAGAAGGTGACACAGACCTGCAGTCTCTCCCTCTCCCTACACTGGCTGGTAAGTACACAACTGTGATACAGATGCTATTTCAATCTGTTGTTTGAGAGATAAAGATGTGTTTACTCTGTGGATTGTGCTAACTGTGATTTAAAATACATTTAAATTGTGTCTGTTTAGGTGTGGTGCTCTGAATTACACAGTTTTTTGTAGCCTGTCTGTAACATAGAGTTATTTTTTGTGTAAAGTTGCACTCAGCATACTTTTTTAAACTGTGTTCCAGGATTCCCACAAAATCAGCATCACTCGAGTTCATCTGATGAGATTCAGTCTGTGAGGTTTTCCTCTCCTTTCCACTGTAAGGTGACACATCTTACCTGCCTGCATGCCACACAAGCAGACACACGCATGTGACAGAGACAAAGCCTTTCATAGTTTAAACACAGACATTTAACTAATCTAGATTTTAAAATCTAAGAGCAACTTAAACAAAAGCAGTTTAGGTTTAACTGCCTTTTCTGGAGGAAAGCTTTCAACAACCAGCAGTGGTTTGACTGTAGTCAGAAGTGGGCTCTGTTGCACCTGTAATACACCTAAAGCTGCTGTTAAAGGAAAATTATAAAAGCCTGCTAGCACATTAACTGTATCACATTTAAACGTTTTTAACAATTCCCATACAGAAACTAAAACCAACATGCAACAATCAAAAAGAGAAACAAATTACTACACTACAACATTTGTAACAGGTCTGTACATATTGTATATTGTATTGTATTGTATTATAGTGTATACATGGGGCTAGCGAGCTGCCTTTTGCCTGGTTGTATTCAGAGGCCAGTTTTCTCATAATCCTTCCAAAACTATAGTTTATGTTTAAATTGTGACCCAATTAACACTGTGGTCTTTACTTTCTTAGGCCGACTGCACAATTGCATTGCTGTTTGGTGCACAAAGGCATCATGGGAAACATAGTCCAGTGCTGTGACATGCTGTCAAACTACTTTAAGTGTAAGGATGCACCAGCCCAGGGTGAGGCGGAAAGATCCCCTTTGTTATCCAGCGAAGAGAGCGACTGTGACTCACCAAGCCTGTCGGAAGACACCGGTGTGACGAACCCAGCTCTCGAACCAGAGCACTTCCTGTTTCCAGACATCATCCTAAGCAGCAGCCTGGGAGGGGACGTGACTCTAGTGGAGCCGATGGTGTGTTTGCTAGTGTCTGAGGAAGAGGAAGGTCTAGATGAGCTGGGAGATGATAGGCAAGAGAAGAGCAACGCAGGGAGTTACAGGGGGTATTCTGAGGTTGAGACACAGACTGAAGGGGAGACACATATTGGTATGGGGGTACAGACTCAGACAGAGTCACAGGCAGAAGTTCAGACACAAACAGAAAGACCTGTGTGCAATAATGAGACAATGATGAAAGAAGTAAAAACAATAACAAACACTGGAAACACAAAAAAGATGGAAGAACATGAAATATTGAAAGAGGCTGTGCTCTCAGAGGCACAAAGAAACACACAGACATCACAACAGGGACACTTGGATACTGTCACCAATGTGTTGTCAGAGAAGCTAATTAAAAGGATAGCGGACTCTGCAACCTGGTCCGATATAGAAAGGCCAGAGAAAGAGAAAAGTCAGTCAGAGAACAACAAACTGGACACAGACAAGGAAGCCAAAGAGGAAAAACTCAAAGAGGATCACGTCCATGAGCATGCTTTTCACACCGAGCTGAAAGAAATGCTAAACAATGATGAGGGAGATGTTTTTAAGCTGCAGCAAGATAATATTTCTGCTCAGGAAAACACACACTTTCCTCAGACAGAGCGTTGTGCTTCGCAGACACTGGTGAATATAACAGACAAAGAACAGAACATTCAGTTAGAGAGTGCTTCAAGGATGTCGAGTGAACATGACGTAAATGACATGATTGGAAACACTGCTGCAGTGGAATCACAGAAGAAGCCAAACTATAACCCTGCAGAATGCCATGTAGCCGCGACACAACACGATCACGGTAATGACCAGATGGGAGAAGCGACTGCGGAGTCAGATCAGAACATGAATAAAAAAGACCAAAACATTATTCCCACAACAACAAAGAGAAATTGTTCTGAGGACCACACAGATCAGACTTTATTAAAAGCTGATCATATTAAAAGCCAGGACAACAAGAAGACTGATCCGCAGCATGTTGTGGAGTTGGAGATAGTTTTGCCTCAGTTGGAGCAGGAAGGAGACGAGATGAAGCAAATGACCTTGTTTTTAGTGGACAGGATGTTTCTGGCACCGTCACATGTCAGAGGTGTGTGATTATATCGCACTGTGCTTATAATTAGGCAAATTAAGCAATGATGAATTGTTAGGAATAAAAAGGTAGATGGATGGTCAAACAGAAAATTCATATTGTGAAATGGAAAAGGGAAATGCCAAATAAGAAATGTGGAAAACTAAACTAAAAGAAATTGTAAATTTCTTTTTCAGTCACGTATTTCACTAAACTTTTGCATCTAAGCTTTTAATTTGAAACATTTACGTATAACATTTTGTAATTTTTATTTCACTTTTTCTGATTCCTTTTTGGTTATGTCTGTGAAGATTCTCAGTCTCAGTAATATTTAATTCTTGCATAAGTACCCTGCAATTAAATATAATAATAGTTTAGTTTCTTTTTTTATCTTCTCATTGCACTGTTCTCTACAGAGCCTCCAAGTCGATTTGACAAAAGCCCTGAGGATGATCACCCAGAGGAGTCTGGTGCAGATATGAAGAAACAACATAGTATCTGTGACATAGTTAAGCTGCAAGAGACAAACTATACTGTCAGAATTCAACCTCCCGGAGCAGAAAGTTTTGAGCTCCAGGTTCTACTGAACTACCATCATTATTTACTAAAATATACTTTACTGTATCTTCGTGTCTTCCTGAGTCTCTCAGTCTCTCCTCCTCTCTCAGGTGTCAGGACAGATGCTGGTGGCGGAGCTGCACCAGGTGCTGATGGATCACGAGATCACCTGCCACCGCACTTGTTTCTCCCTCCAGCTGCGAGGCACCACGCTCCACAGCCTGGTAGAGGTACGCTCTGTGCAGGACTTCCAGGATGGAGCAGTGATCAAGGTGGTGGAGGGTAACTGTCATTTGTTTAGTTTTTATTTTGTGAATATTACATTTGTAGTTCATATAGGAGAACACTACTTAACACTACTTTAACTACAGGTGTCAAACATATGCTCTTTTTAAAACTGCTGATATGATTAAGCTGTGCAAACTACATGTTTGTTTAGAAGTTATCATCCAATCCATTACCCACTTTAAACAAGCCGCTATATTAAGTGATGTGTGAAATGAAAAATGAAGTTCACTATTTTGGATTACGTGCTATAACCTACAACTCCTCTTATCTTTGTGGTTTTGGGGGATATGTCACACTGTTGTCCTCTGATGTGAATACGCTAGCTAAGTTCTTTACCACTTTTTGTCAATTTTTACTGCACCATTTCATCTAATAATGTCCAAACATGCACTGACTTGTTTATCTTCTACGTAACACCATGAAATAAAATGGCCATTCATTGCACGTTAGTGTAAGATCAAATTTAACATTTTCTAAGCATCTTTTCTGACCTTGTTGCAGATACTTACACGGTGCGTGATGCTCGTCTTCATCTCAGACATGTACGTGACCTTCTGAGGAGCCTTGACCCCACAGATGCCTACAACGGAGTGGATGGCAGGTCACTATCTTACCTCACCTTTTACACCAAAGCAGGCAAGGGTCATTTTATTCTCTCATACCTCCTCACGATGAGCAATTTTGTCTGTATTTGTATTCATTGCTTCCATCTTCATACACTTCTTAACAGAGAGTGAAACTATGGGGAAGCGGCGAGCTTCTGAAGAAGAGTCAGTTCACTGCAGCCCTCCAGAATACATCCTCCCTGGATGTAAGGATCGACCACTTTCTCCACTGCACCCAGATGACTGTAAGGTGATAGAACCGATTTTCTATTTCAGATATGATTTATTAAATATATATCATTTTGTGACATTCAATTCTCATTTTTTTTGCATGTTTGTCACACTTACAAAACAAAATGCAGTTTTTAAAATAGGGTCAAGCAGGTTTAGACAGCTTTAATAAAAAAAAATCATCATTTAAAAACTGCATTTTTTATTTTTACTCTGGTTGTCTTTGTGTAATATTAAAATTAGTTTAAAGATCTTAATGATTTAAGTTAAAAAAACATGCAAGAAAAATAAAAAATCAGTAAAGAGGCAAACACTTTTTCACAGGAACAGTGGACTTTTCATTTCAGCCATTACAGTGTCTGCGGGTTCTGACCATGAGCAGCTGGAACCCTCCACCAGGGAACAGGAAGTTGCATGGGGATTTGATGTATCTTAATGTCCTGACTATGGAAGACAGAGAAATCAACATCACATCCTGTACACGTGGTTTCTACCTCAACCAGTGAGTGTTAAACAGTTTTCTTAAAAACATTTATCGTCTGCAGAGAATGAACCCTAATGACCACCCTATTGGGTGCATCTAATCTTGAACTACTAGACAAATTACTATGGAATCTGGTACAAACATTTGAATCCCCCAGAGGATGAATTACAGACACATCTAACTAACACCATTGTCAAACTAAAGTTGTGATTTATCTGACATATGGGTTGATTGTTGACTAATTTTACACTAAACATAATAATGTACAGTAACATCTTCAGAAACTTACCTTGATTTAACCTGTGCTACATTTTTTATGCTTCTCCTGTTCCAGGTCTACTGCCTTCAACTTCAACCCTAAACCTGCAGATCCCAAACTCCTTTGTCACTCTCTAGTCGAGCTGCTGAGTCAAGTCAGCCCTGCTTTCAAGAAAAACTTTAATGCCCTGCAGAAGAATAGGTGAGCAAACTGATCAAGCAGGGAAATTCATGTAACTCACATTTCTCTGTAAATACTAACCATACATGTCTGTTTTCTTTTACTTGCTGTGAACTAGAGTCCAGCAACACCCTTATGAGCGTATTGCAGCACCTTTCCAGGTGTTCACGTGGACCGCCCCTCATGGAGACCACACGCTTGACTGTGTCAGAGCAGAGGAAACGCACACCAGTCGGATGGGCCAGGATGAGCACACGGCCGGGCAGGTCACAGACACAAAACAGGGAAAACACATTACATTTGGTGGTGCAGAGAAATATTGCATTGTAGTAAAATCTAGAACATGTGGCACATACTGTACATGTAAGCACAAACACACATAAACAGAAGTTCAAAGACCATCTGAGACCTACTGATGATGATGATACTGATGTATAGGTTGCATGTTATGACCACAGACTCGGGACTGGAATGAGGAGCTGCAGGGCTGCAAGGAACTCCCCAGAACCTCCCACCAGGAGAACCTGCACAGAGAGAGTAGCTTGTTCAAGGTGAGGCCAAAGATTTCTTCATTTTCTTTTCTTATTAAAGGATAGAGAAGCAGACTTATGACTATCACCATTTATATCCCGGAAGCAGTGACCAGGATTACAGGTTTTTTTAAAGTATATTCTGTACTTTATCTGCACTTTCAGCATTTCATTCTTTCTTTTTCTTCTCTTGCTCATTATTGAAATCAATCAAAAGAAACAGTGTTAACCAAGATTTAATCCCACCATCCAGACCAACAGTGACTTTGTTGCTGCAGCAACACAAGGTGCTGCAGCTGTTATCGATGGCAATGTCATGCCATTAAACCCGGGGGAAGCACCTCATATGCAGATGTTCATCTGGAACAACATCTTCTTTAGCTTGGGGTTTGACATATCAGATCACTACAGCCCACTGGGAGGAAACACTGCTGCTCATGCTGCTGCCATCTGTGACCTGAGAGGAGCACAGGTAGAGATCCTGACAGTAGTCTAACAGTAGTATGTTGGTATGGAAAACAACATTCTTTATTTATTTCCACTTTTAAACATATACAATTTAATTCCTTCCCACACTATCTGATTATTGTATATACTGTATATTGTATATATATATATATATATATGTGTATATATGATATATATGTATATATATGTTTATATGTTCTGCCCATTCTCTGCTGCAGGCATACACATCTGTTGACACAGAGGGGCTTCACACACTTGGGACAGCTGTGGTGGATTACCGTGGTGTCCGTGTTATTGCTCAGACGATAGTTCCTGGGATACTGGAGAAAAATCAGGAGCAGGGTGTCGTCTATGGCTCCAATGACTATGGAAAAACAGTTTTTATACATTCCAGGTAACACATGCTCACACAAACCCATGTGATCTCATATTTTAGGTGATTTTCTCAACAAATGTGATGATTAGAAGTGTGTTTTACTGCAGGTTTCTGGAGCTGCTCGATAAAACCAGTAAACCACTGAGAATCCAGCGTCACCAGGTGCTCGACCACAACAACAGTCCAGTGGAGCTTTGCTCTGGTATAGAGACCAAAGGCATCCTGGGTAACGATGGACAAGCTTACATCTTGGATCTTCTGCGAACCTCCCCCCCCGATCTTAACTTCCAGTTCCACCAGAATGAGGTGACAGGGGAAGAGGTGCCTAAGCAGTGTCAGCACTTTGGTTACCCACAACAGCATCGTCACAGTCTGGCCAGCCTGAGACCAGAGCTGATAGAGGCCTTTGTCCAGCACAGGTGAGCAATAAGAGATCTGAAGCCTTTTGACAAACATTCTGACACAGATGAAGCCACAGTGTAACCATTAGACCAGGAGAATGAATTGAGCTTTGGAAGCAAACTGACAAAGTGCCTCTAACCTTGTGTTGCAGGTATGAACTTTATGTTAGGATGCTGTCAACAGGGCTCAGCCAGATGGGAGAAAAGAAAGATCAGGCCTGTGAGCCTAGAACTGGAGACGGAGCCACAGCTGAGATAGGTGAGCAACACCGGCTGAACTAGGAACAACTGCACTGTAATGTACAAATATGTATTGTTAACTAATGATGGAGGCCAATGATGGTGGTGACGACTGGTATGTGAGTAATCCATATTTTGCTTTTGTAGAATTTCGAAAACAAGCTGTTATCATAAATGCTTGTAAGGCTGTCGGATCAGTGAGAGACTCTTGTTTTGACATTCGCTTCAATCCTGACGTTTGTTCTCCAGGTAGGGACACACTGTGCACTGACACTGTACACATACTGTACATGTACACACATACATGTATTATATATAAAGTTTAATACAAATCAGACAAAGGCTGTTTTTGTCTCTGCAGGTGTCCGTTTCCCCTCAGAGAGTGTTGAGGAGGTTCAGCAGCAGAGACAGTTGTTATGGGATGCGGCAGCTTTTCTGCTGTCTAATCAGATTCCAGCAGTGGTGAGTGTCGGGGATGTTCAGGTCTATCATGTGCACAAAGCTTAAAATGCGTGATGATGATGATGATGATGATGTGTACATGTATAGTATGTCTGTGTGTGTGTGTGGTAGCTGAGGGACTGCCTGGAGCACACAGCAGTGCCAATGGATGGAACAACCCTGACTTCAGTGCTTCACCAGCAGGGTGTGAATGTACGATACCTGGGCACCCTGCTGAGGGCGCTGGATGGGGAGAAGGAGAGAGGGAGACTCAGTCACATACAGGTGGATATCACCATTTTTAGTAACTGCACAATGTGTACAGTCACAGCTACCTGTCTGAGTCTGAGTTTAGTTTTATATTGATAAGATTTTCGCTTGAAGCATATTCTTCTTGAGCAGATTGTAAATGATATGTTTAGGTGGTATAACAGAAATTGTTTTAAAAATCCAGACTTATAGGTATTGTGCTTTTTCTGCTGACTTGAGTGCACATATGGGCTTTTCAGGTCAGAGAGATGACTGGGAGCTAATCCGTTTTACTCCTTTTAAGTGATTAATCAAATTTTGTGTTCTGGAAACAATTCAATAACAGGATGCTAAAGTCGGGATAATGTGTTCTCTTTTTGTGGTTCCAGATGCATTTTGGACTAATTTTAGACCACTTAAGGCTTTTCTACTGAGTGCAGAATATAGAGAGTCACAGTAATCCAGAGAGGATGACATGAAGGCATTAATAAAATTTAGACAGACAGAAATGGTTTGATGGGCGTGTTACAAGAAATAATAAGAAATGCACACTATGGACTGCTACTTAATTTTTCCATCTTAATCCTACAAGATTTTGATCAAAGATTTTTTTATGTTCTTTGTCAAGGTTTAGGTTATCTCTTATCCTCTCTCTTTTTAAACATGACAGAATAAATTACAAAGGTGAATAACTGTCTTTAGGTTACCAAAACATAGAAACAGCTCAATAAAATGTAAAATAAATGCAATGTATTGATAAAATGTAGTAACAAACCACTGAAATAAAAAAACTTGTGAGTCCTTCACATGAGTAAAGATACGAATAATAAAAGTCTAAATGAGGTAATAGAAAAGCTCAACTTTAGAGGATCTCCCTACTGAGAGAGATGGCCATCAAGACGGGCATTCAGTCCCTTACATGAGTAAAGATACAAATAAAGCATAAAATAAAATCCAGTTGAGCAAGATGTGTGACTCAGTTAATCTTTTTTTAAAAGGATGCTGAAACCTGTCTAATCAAATAACATCAAATGTTCCCTCAGAGGATTTCTGTCAGCGAAGTGATCGTCAGAAGTGCAAAACACATCTTCAGGAACTATCTACAGGTGACCTGCTCAAATAATTTGAAATATGAAATTGTAACTAAATAACTAGAATGAATTTCCTAATGTCAATGTATATCTTATGTTCTCACAGGATGTGGAACCTGCAGCTTTTTCTGCTGCCGTCAGTCACTTCCTAAACTGCCTCCTGAGTTCCTCCTCCTGTTTCCCCAACTCCTGCTCAGACGGGTCTCTCTCTCGTCGCAGGAGCCGCCGCCGTCGGAGCCATGGGAGTCGGGTGTGGGCTAGACTGACCCCCAGTGAGCTATGGGGCAGGATCATGAATGAGGCTGAAGATTATTACCACTACACAATTGATAGGTGTGTGTCTCTTAATGTGTGTGTGTGATGTGTAGCCGGATTTGTGCAACGGGATTTTACACTTTCATCCTATCTGTGTTTAGTAAAAGTTTAGATGAGGTAATAGAAAAGCACAACCTTCAGAGGATCTCCTTGCTGAGAGAGATGGCCATCAAGACAGGCATTCAGGTCAGACATCTGCCATCTGTCTCTTCATACAATTACCTATGAAATTATCTATATTCTATCTACTTAAAATAAACTTATATAGTGACTTGGAGCTGCCAAGTTAAAATGCAACTGTTTGTCTACTTGTTCTTATTTAGGTGCAGTTGAGGGAGTATGTGTTTGAGTCTCGTCACCGACCAGCGTTTGGTGAGGAAAATGTCGTCAACATGTTCCCTGTAGTCAGACATCTTAAATTTACATCAAAGGATGCAACACAACTTGTCCAACATGCACAGGTTGCCGTACAGCGGGGTGAGAGACACAGACACACATCCAAACACTTACAACTATAAAATACAGTATGTATGTGTTTACACTTAGGGTAGCATGGTGTCTTTTCCTGGCTGCGGAAAGTGACAGATGTCCTCCAGATATACTATTGAGCACAACATAACCCTTCGCAACTACACAGAGACAATGGGGCACGAGTAACAAAAACACACACCTACAATCAATGTACAGTAGTAGCTATCACATTATTCAACGTGTCATAGAGCTACTGATATCATATCTTGTAGCATATGTGATCCCTCAAATGAGGGATATGTATTATTTTCAATTAGGAAACAAACTCAACAACATGCTTTAATTTTCAAGTGATACAAGAATGGACTCTTTTCATGTACCCAGTAAACACACTTAGAGTCGCCATAAGTTATCATATAATCACCCTATAGTCTACCACCAGTGACACTGACTTGCACAGGTTTGGATTTTTGATTCAGTGTTCATCATTAGTGTTTTATGTTTGCTCTCAGGGCTTCTCAGAGATGGCTACGAGTTAATTAGCCAGGCCCTGACTCTGTTCAGCAGCGTATGTGGGCTCCTGCATGAGGACGTGTGCATGTGTCTGCGTCTCCTTGGACGGCTCAGCTACATCTTGGGAGAATATACAGATGTAAATATCTGTTACAATTGATTTAATGACTTCTTATCAGATTAAGTTAAGTGGTATCATCTTTGACCTGTGTTTTAATAGAAGACGACAATATGAATATTTGTGAGCTTTCAAAACGTAATGTGCACCTTGTTTGCTGTGTCTCAAAGGCTCTCAGCCACCAGGAAAAGGCTGTTATGAGCAGTGAGAGAATACACGGTATAGACCACCCACAGACGATACAAGACTATGTGAGTTTCATCTTTTGATTATTTCACTGAGAAACACAATCATCTTAATTAACTGTATTGTTATAGTTATAATATTTCATTTGCATCCTTGTGTGTTGTTGTAATTGTGATTCAGACCTACCTGGCCCTGTACGTCTTTGCTGGAGGCCAGCATTCAACCTCGCTTCAGCTGCTGTATCGCGCTCGGTATCTCACCCTGCTTGTGAGTGGAGAAGATCATCCACAAGTCGCACTGCTGGATGTAAGTTAGACCTCATCTTTCTGTTACATTACATTTAGATTTTGTCTCTTGACAAATGCTTTTATACAAATTGATCTGCAGCAAAATCTTTTTTAGTTGATAACACACAGATCTTTATATTGATCTATTGGACCATATTGAACACATGATTCAAACATTTAATGTGTGGGTTGGATAAAATGTGAACCAATATTAGTTTTACAAACAATAAAAAATGGAAACTTATAGCCTCCCCAGGTTATAAAAAACATGAAACACAACCCTGAACAGATATCTGATAAAGTACATACAGTCATTTTTATATGTGCTGGAAATAACCTGTTCATGTCCTCGTTGTGCTCCACTACCTTAGAGTATGCTGGGTCTAGTACTTCATGGACTGATGGAGTACGAGCTTTCTCTGAAGTTCTTACAGAATGCCTTAAATTTAACCTTGAAATACCACGGCCCCGCATCACTGAAGCATGCGCACAGGTTCGTCAAATTACATGCTTTGTCAAATGCTATGAATGTGTCGCAGTACTTTTTATTCTGATTTTGCTGTTCATATGCTGTTCTCTTCCTAAATTTTCATTTATATAGGCTAAACATTTTCATTACTTCTTTGCATGTCTGTCTTCTGTGCAGCCACCATCTGCTCACCACTGTGTATGAGAGTAAAGGAGATTTTCGATCAGCTCTTCAACACGAGAAAGAGGCTTATTCAATATATGAAAACCAGGTCCGCTTTATGATGCTGCAAATATGTTTTCTAGTGTTACGTTTATGCTTCATGCTTATGATTCTAACTGATATACTTGCACATGTGAAGGTTGGTGTGAATCATAATAGTACAAAGGAAAGCTCAGAGTACCTAAAGAGCCTGACTCAGCAGGCTGTGATCCTCCAGAAAGCCATAAACCATATCTACAGCAACATACCCAGTGCTTCTATTCCACCTCCAAAGGTTTGTTTGTTAAGTACTTGAACATATGCATGCAAGCAAGACCGTACCTGCCTGTTCACATTTGTGGTTGTGAGATACTTTCTCTGTGTTCCTCTCCAGTTTTCAACACCAAGCCTTTCCATTGTCCTTCAGCAGCTTAACCTGACATGTGGAATCATTCTCATTCCCTTCAGGTGAACAGTGAAAGTGCCCCAGTTATGGCATCAAAAATAACGGTTTAACTGTTGTAATGTTAAGCTCAACTAATGATTATTTTGTTAAAGGGTAAGTCTAAACAATCATATCCTCACTCATGTTGTATTTGATCTTTTCTTCAAGTGCAAAAGAAAGTGTGGATCTGAAGACTGAGTTGAAAGAAAAGGAAAAGGTTCAACTGGAAGAGCTAGAAAATACTTTATTAAAGCAAAAAGACATCAACGCCGCAGTCAACAGACAACAAACCTGAACTATGGACTATAAAGGCAGTTTGAACAGATCATCTGGATAGTCCGTCAAACTTTGCAAAATTACCACAGACACGAAGCACCATTAGCAAATAAAAGCCAAATACATTGTTGTTGTTAATAAGTAGGTTACTTTACCCTGAAAAGCTACATCTAAGCAACAGACAGATTCTGCTATCGTCTATGGAGGACTGGGCATTGCTGAGAGTCTATAAAGACACACATGCAGCCAGGATGTAAATGTTGTTAAAAATATATCCATGAATTAACTCTGGAGCATGTAACTCTCCTCCTTGTTTTCAGAAAAATGCTTAAACCTTAATAAATAATATTATCGTGTCCTGATCTGTCACTACTGAAAAAGAAAATACAGCAGTAGTATGTTGAACATGCAAAGCAAATTTCTCAGATTTTTACCTGACATCACCATCATCTTGCAATCTCCTGTGCGTCCACTGGGTTTCACACTTGTTCCATGGACACTTCTCAGCACAAACATGATGTGTCTTTTCCTGAATATAAAATTATCACTGTAACAGTTTTGACTAGTTTTCTTATTTCCCAGCTGACTGTAGGGAAACAATAAGCATCTGAGTATTTTCATTCTACAAGTCAAGTAAAATTGTGGCTACCAAAACTGAAAATGGTAACATTAAATGTAGAACTGGTATTGACATTTTGTGTCCCCTAACAACAAAGTGAATTTTACTTTAATGGTATTTTTTTAATTTTAAATTTTCTTCATCTTTGTGCAAAAATATTTTGAAAGGCCAAATATGAGGCTTCAGCAGTACATATCTTCCAAAATTATTAAAAAATTCCCTCTTTATGTTTTTCTGTTGACATGCAGTGGAAAGATGGTAACAATAATTTGGTATTAAAAAGAATGTAGCTTTTAAAAATGTAAATTAGATTTGTCCAAAAAACACTGCTAATACCACTTATTAACCTGAGTTATATGTTAGAATTACATTTTACAAAAAAGAGGGCTGTGATTTATTTCCCCCAAATTAAATTTGGGAAAGGATGTCATGCACAGCAAGAAAATGACAAATGACCACAGCAATCAAACCCTGAAATGTTCATATTGATACTTGTGTATTGTTTAAAAAAGTGTAAACCTATCACTTAATCTTACTTACATGTTAATACACAACATTTGTATTTACATTCAAATTTATATATACATTCACACTGCTTCTTTGCAAACTCATGGTTTCACAGTGTCAACAATGTATGCATGTTAACTATTCCAGTTACACTTTAATAACTTAGTGTCCTTATTCTTAAATTGTCATTCATGTCTACGTTATTATTGTTTAAAATCTGAGCCTTTCTGGACCACATTGAATTCCTTCTAATTACTTGCAAACCTGGCTCCGTGGAGGACAGGTGACATAATTTCAACAATTTGTCCTGTTGCTTATTTAAAGACGAAAGTTCAGTGGTTTGTGTACGTCAAAATGAAAATAACATGTCTATAACTTGTTTTTGGTGCGTTTCCCCTTTAATCACCAGATCGTCAGAGGGGCACGCTGCGCGTCTCAGCTCGCCCCGACGTGCGCGCTGCCGATATCCAACTGCGACCGTTAGCTGAGGTGAATGCGGTGGTACCAAAGAGGAGAACAAATCTGAGCGACCGTGCCGGGTGATGTGAGAAGTCACAATATCACATCAAAACCTGGGTTTCTGTCGCATGTTTGCACCTGTCAAGCGGATATGAGATTCACCACTTGTCAGAGATTAGGTTAGTAGTTTTCATATGCGTCTACTTTCTTGTTTTGGCACTTAAAAAGACTTGTTATTTTGACGACGAATTGCCTGCAGTGCCTGCGCTTTCCCGTTCAGACCTCAAAATGGCGGAGGGGCCGAAAGCTAAGCTAACGCTAAGCTAAGAGGCAAAGTTGGCATTGTCAAGAGCATCGATTTAGAGACTAGATATTATGATAATCTAATGGTTCTTTATTCAAATATGCCAAATGTTGCTGCTATTTTAAAAACACTTATACGCTTCATGGTCAATGCGTGACATGTAAGAGACACTTGTTGTGAGACATACCTAGCTGAACATTCGGCTAACACCAGTAGCGTCTATTTATGGAAGTTCTATGAGAATGAGCTAACGTGTAAACGTTAGCTGGCTAAGCTAACCTAGCTTAGGTGCTGTCAGTTTGCTGCCATAACGTCATTTTCTACTACTGGTGCAAATTTTCTGATATTGCTAGAAAAGTCTTTAATGAAATGCTGGATTGCACATTTGTAGTTTCGACGTTGATTGTTATGGAAATTAATTAATCTGTTTAAATAACGTTAACCGTATTATGACCAATAAACGAGCGTGGTCTTGTAACGTAACAACTGGTCAAGATCAGCTAATGACTTATAATCATACTTGAGTTGCATGTGTCATTCCTCTATATATTTTATCTGTAACTGTTATTTTATTTGTATCAATTAGGCATGTTTCTTAGCTACTTGTTGGCGTTGACCAACGCCCTGTGTGTGTTTTGGTATGGTGGCTCTGTGGTAGTATAAATCTAGTCTGCTCAAACTGACAGCTCCAGTTAACGTGTACGTTATAGTGCTAAGCTAATGTTAGCTGGAAAGGGCGTTGCAGAGCCATTGCTGCAACTTTGCCCTTGTAGCCATTGAAGCTAGTAAAGACGTCACCTGGGCTAGAGTGTAAACCCATATGTGTCAAAGAAAAAGAGATTTTGGTTACTTTGATTAGTTTTTACGCACACCACAAGCTCCGTTGACGGGATATGATTTGAGGAATCGTAGTTAGGGAGGAGAATAAAAAAAAGCCCCACTACGGAATGATGTTCACGTACAAGCCAAAACAGATGTGACGTGAAGTCTACAAAACATGAGCTCGTGTTGGCTGTTTCACAGAATTAAATCCGAAGATGTCCGTAGTAACTTTCAGGATCTAAAGATATTTTAGCTGTTTAGTTCTTTAGTGTACTTCAACATCTCATGGTTGTGCCTGTTATGTTTTCAAATACGTTAAGATGTTATTGTTGACAATGCAGTGAAGACTGTAAGTCTGCTACATTTCTTCCTGAATCCCAACATATTTCTATTCAAACAGCTATACTTTTTAAGGTATAATACTTATTAATTGATTAATCAGTGTTCAAATGTGACTGTCACCGTCAATTAACAGATCGGTAGATAAAGGTTGAGTAATGTATGGACGTGTTGAACTTTTTTATTGTGGGGCAATACTTATCAATTTAATAGCACAGTAAGAGAGACATTGCTGATTAGGAAAAGGTAATGAAGTTCTGTAAGTTGCCAGTTACAGAAAAGGGGATTTGCCAACATGCATGCTTTGTAATCAAACATTGCCTTGTCAGTTTGTGCCAGCAGGGTTTTGTTTGCTCTGAAGGTCACTCATAAGGAGGGATGTTACTCAGCAGCTTGACACAGAGTATAATGACTAAAAACTTGATGAGCAGCCAAGCTTTCAGTCATGCAACCTTAATATGCAATTTGATTTTGTGGCATTTACATTAATTATGCCTTCCAAATTCACAGGCACTTTTTGTAGATCACTCCAGCCTGCTTTAATAAAATTAACACAATTTGGCATTACAGAAATTATGTTAATTTGTTTTGTTCATTATTGCAGTTTTAACTTGATACATAGTGTTTCCTTCTTAACAGTGAGTCAAGACGTGTGTACATGTAATAATAATAACTGTTATTTTAATATCCCGTGTATATTGAACCATTAAATTTATATGTTTTTAAAATGTCTGTAAACTTTCAGGCAGACATAAAACAATTAGTTTATTAATTGATTAGATACGTTTTGAACCACTGCTGGGACAAAACAAGACACTTGAACATAGCACCTGGAACTCAAAGAAACCATGATGAACATTTTCAGATTGTCTTACTGCCTCCAAACGATTACATTTACAAGTTATTTTCTCTAAAGTTTTAAAGCAACTTGCTTTTGTGCCACTATTGATAATTGTTGAAGAGGTTAAGTCTGTGTCACATTACATCTTTGCTGCTTTTTTAAATATGTTCATAATGATAACATTTCAAATGAGGCATAATAGACATCATAGTCTGATATTGTAGCCTAATAGGAGCTTAGTCCAGGCATCTGTTCATCTTTTTAGATGTCATAGTTTAAACCAAGAAGGGGACAGGGACATTTTATATGTCTTGACTGAGCTTTCTTCTTCTTCTTCTCCTTCGTCTACTTCTTCTTATTTTTATTAATGTGATTGCAAGTGGATGCAGATAAATGGGAGGTTTCTCACCTAGTGACATCTCAGTCTTCTGCACCAGCAGATAAATTAATTGTGTTCATCATGCTGTCTTTGCTTTTAGTGGTCATAGTCACCTGTAAATCATTTCATATTGTGAGTGGATTTTCCAATCTGAAATGCATAATTATAGCTCAAATATAATTTTTTTAAGATGTTATTTTTAGTATTATGAATGCTGAAGTATGCCAAAAAAGATGATTTCATGATGCAGTTGAGGGGTGGAATACGTAGTTTTTAAAAGTAGTTTGGATTATATTTTGTATGGCTTGATTATACATGCATCAAGTTATAACCTATATCACAAAATAACCTTAAATAATAAAATTTCCCATATAGTAAAGGTTTGTTAGTGTGTCTTAGTATTGAGTTGGATTTATAAATTTGGACAGCAGACATTTAAGATAATAACATGGGACAGTCACATTGACAGTATCAATCGATGGACAATCACGTGTAGTAATCAGCTCCCAGAGTATCACTAGCTTTGTATCTGCTGTGCATTTCAGGAACCAGGCACATGGTTGCTCACCCAGAACCATGAATTAGTTATAACATCTGATCTACTTGTGGTATAGCCTTTGAACAGAATAATTAAGTGTAGTTTCTCTGTTTTGTTATTTAAGTTCTACCCCTGAAAGAACACAGAATAATTTAGTTTTCTGTAAAATGAACACCTTATTTTACTGCATACTTATAATTTCTAGTTCAAAACAACACATTAAATATTGTAATTATGTATGGAAGGAGAACAAGAAAAAATGCCTGTTTCCCTGCTGGTTTGGTTACAATGTCAGGCTGGACATGATGTTGAAGTCCCAAGCCAAAGTTGTTTTCTTTTTTCACTAGGAACTGACCCCAGGTAGTGTCCACGCTTAAACACATGTATGTACCTAATCCCATGAATGGTTTGACCCCTGTCTACCCCCCCACCCATGTTCCCACAGAGTAGCACCAAATGTAGATAACTGCATATATACGCATTTTACTGAAATAACTGGTAGAAGTCTTTGATACTAAAACATAAATAACTTTTCTGCTGCCTGAAACCAGGCCTCCTACAGTCTTTGTTTATTTTTGTATGACCTGTTATCTGTGTGGTCTTATCTCTTAAAGTTGCTGGTAAAGCTCAGGACTCCCGGGCAGGTGCAGAATCTACTGATGTTGTCTTGATTACGTAATGTTTGGAAGCTGGTCTGTTTGGTCAAATGTCTATTTTTGAACCACACTGAGAGTGCTGCTCTGCTGGAATCACTGGCTCAGCCCTGCCAGCTCTCAGCACTCGTCATTGCAGGCAGGAAGGCAGCCTAACTTCTGGGGCTCTTCCACAGTGTCCCTGTTTGTTTTGTTATTCAACGTGGCTGCCATCTGTAAAGTAAAAATATATGAACTATAAAATAAACTGAATGTTAAGCGCAGTTTACAATTGAGCATGATTGATATATTTATTTTCTTGAAGGCATTTTTTTGTATTTAGAAGAAACAGTTGTGGCAAATGGACAAGAGCAGTGCACCAGACAACGATAAAGACGAGGGCAGCTTTCTGTTAAGGTCCTCTTTCAGTGTCTGGGGTTAATCCTGTTAGCTACCGTCCAGTCTCGTCAGCTGTATGGAGGACTTGTGGTCTCTATCGTTTTGAGACACGCACACACAGCCTTGAGGTTGTCTGGTCTAGCTGCTAATCAGCTTAGTGCTATTGTGGCCCCAGGTGCCAGAGAGGAGTTGAAGCTCAGGAAGTGAGTACTCTTTATAAGTTCATAATCGCTAAGGGTTGTATTTTGATTTTTATAGTGTGTAGTGTTGATCTCTGTTCTTTTACTAGGATGGACAGATTGTCCCAAATTCAGTGTCAACAGCAGTATTGTTTACTACCTAAAATCATCTACGGATCAAATCAATTTTGCAGAACGTAGAGAGTTGCTAGTCAAATATAATGTGTATTATAACTATTTCTTTCTCAATTTAAATGGAAATTGATGTATGAAATTACATCAAATTGATGTACAATAATATGTTGTGCATTCTTGCCTCTGCTTAATTTCCTCAAATCTTGTTAAAACTTAAATAACTAAGAAGAGCATAACTTTTCAAGTTAGCTTATTTTGGAACCTAGGTATACAACTTGATCTATATTATATACATATGTATTTTTAAACTGGCTCTGCTGTGTTTCCTGTTTTGTTTCTGTAACCCATTTCTGTCTCCCTCTCAGGCGATGGACACATCTGATCAGTAAGATCTGGACCATTGTGAATACCCATCGAGCCTTTTCCCAGCAATTGATAGCCAGCAGGATCTCCAGTTCACCTCCCTCTGCGTGGCACTCTATTCGCCACCGCTGAGTCTCTGAAGGGAAATAAACATCACTGTGGGATCAGACGCATCGCTGCCACACACACACCACACAGGATCCTCCAGCGTATCACCTCATCCTCACCTCCCCCAGGAGGGAGAGAACAGCAGCCATGGTGCTGTCACAGAGACAAAGAGATGAACTGTGAGTGACTGGATGTAAATGTGCAGGTTCATTACAATTGCAAGAACAGACACGTAGACAAGCACAAGCGCTTTGTAGTGTACGTATAGGTGTATGTTTGACGACAAGATCAGAAGTACAGTGCTGTGAACAAGTTTTTGCCCTGTTCCTCATTTTTAAAATTTTAATAAGAAAACATCATACCAACAGTCAGGCATAGTGGTGAAAGTGTGATTGTCTGGGGCTGCTTTGCAACTTATGACTTGCCATAATTGATGCAACCATGAATTCTGTGTCCGGCCATCAGTTTATGACCTCAAGTGCCCTATGGTTGTGCAGCAGGACAATGATCCAAAATGTACCAGCAAGTCCAGTGGTCTAAAACATAACCCAATTTAGATGCTGTGGCATGACCTTAAACAAGCCATTCATGCTTGAAAACCGTCCAGTTTGGCTCAATTTAAACAATTCTGCAAAGAGCATTCCAAATTCCTCCACAGTGATGTGAAACACTCATGGTTATCACAAATGGTTTAAAGCAGTTGTTGCTGCCAAGGGTGGCACAATCAGTTATTAGGTTTAAGGGTCAATTACTTTTTCACACAGGGCCAAACAGGTTTCCTTAATAAATGAAATAATCATTTAAAAACTGCATTTTGTATTTACATTGGGTCTTGTCTTAATATGAAAATTAGTTTGATGATTTGAATCATTTAAATTTTACAATCTACAATTAAAAAAATTTTAAAAAATCAGGAGGAGGGCAAATACTTTTTCACAGCACTGTACATCACATTTTTCCTTCTAATAGAATAGAACATAATTAACTGTTGATGAAAATGCATCCAGAAGATGTTAATGCAGATACTTTTGGACATTCCTTTACAAGACTGTATAGTCATTAAGGAAATGTGAAGAGAAGCAAGCTTCGAGGTGCTTTACTTGATAGCCTCTTTGTGAATATTTCATAACAACAGGAGCGTTGAAGTGTGGGGGGTGGGGAAAGACAAGGAACTTAACAAAAAAGAAAAAAGATGGTTGGTTAATGTGAGTTGGTCTGTGCAGTAGTATCCTCCTGGCTAATGCATCCCAGTCAAGACAGTACAAAACAGCAGACATTTATATCATAATTTGTCAAATTCAAGAAAAACTGGAATATCTGTGCATTATTTTATTATCGAGGTATAAGGGATTTGATTGGGCTCTCTAGTCGAAATCCTGCTGCCTGTGGTAGCATAATATTAAGAGTCTCTAAGACACAGATGTTTCAGGGTTACAATATCAACTGTACAAAGTAGGCCTGAATCTGCAGCCTAAATTTAGCACTCTTACTCATGAAATATTCACCCTTGATCTCATAAAGGAGCTTTCTCCTCCTTTAGTATAACTGTGTATATTTCTGGGAAACTCCATATGCATGTTTAGGAGTTGGTTTCCATGCGGTTGCCCAGTTCTGGCATCTATTCTCTGTTTGTGGCAACTCTCTGGTTTCCAGGCAGCACTAACATAGTTTCCAAGTGATTTAGTCTTTACGTTGTGTTTTCTTCACTGAAGGATTGTAATTTCGTTTGGCACTTACTCAGATTCACCCTTATTTAAGGTGGAACTTGAATCCCATTGCTGTCATTTGTTAGCAAGTCTTCTTCCTTTTAAGGAGGAACTGGCATTTTTGTTAAGGTGGAGGTAATATTTAATAAATGACATCCTCCATTTGACTTTATTGGCGTACTTGATTTAGCAAAATTTTGTAATTAATCAGATGAAATTGCACAGATTCTGATAAATTAAGACTGACAGTGGGCACACTGGCCTCTGTGAGAACTTGATCCTCTGAGCTTGGTTCTGGTGGAGGTTTCTTCCATTAAAGCAAGTTTTTCCTCTCCACTGTTGCCCAGTGATTCCTCAAGTGGGATTGTTGAGTTTTCTACAAATATTCTGTGTGTGTGTGTGTGTGTGTGTGTATATATATA
>JAUYWH010000006.1:15207929-15235703 GCA_034779795.1 Ctenopoma multispine | reverse complement strand
GTGTGTGTGTGTGTGTGTGTGTGTGTGTGTGTGTGTGTGTGTGTGTGTGTGCGTGCGTGTGTGTGCGTGTGTGTGTGAGTGTGAGAGAGATGTCTACTAAACCAATTGTGCTTATATTGGTCTTTTTGTCAATGGTTGTGGATGATAGATCATCACTGTGAGCTTTCAAGGCTTTTCCATTCAGATCATGTGTCCACTCCACATACTGTACATCATTAAGCCGTGTGAGGCCAAAAATCATCCCTCTGAAGTCATTTTCATCATTTTTTTTTTTATTAGCGAGGATTAGTTCAAAGACGAAGTATAAAGGAGGCATAGATGAGGCTGGGGATAAAGGGGGGAGGGTGTCGAGGGAGCGATGGATGGGGAAGTATAAGGCAAGGGAGTGTTGGGGGTTGGGAGTGATCTAAAGCACCCAATAGACAAAAGTCCAGTCACATTACTCAAATAATTACCCGTGTGTTTCAACCAATTAAATATCTCCTTATGCTTTTTTTTTTTATTATATACAAACTGCTGCTCAAGCAGCCAAATCCTCTGGGATGAGGTTGCCAAGGAAACAGCTTTGGGTGGCAGCTGTTACCTTGGTGATTTGCTCCAGGACCAGTGGTGTCTGGAATTGTGTGGGAAGACCTTGAATGGATGTTGATTGATGCACATGCGCAGATACAGAAGTAGTTTCTCTGCAACCAGTGGGAGCAAAGAAATCTTTGTGTTATCTGCTGGCTGTGTGACTGTATGTGTGTCAGTAGTGTCATGCTTGCAGAAGGAGTGTTTTCAGTGAGTGCGCATATGCAGCAGGACCCACACACTCTATGGGCGGAACTAACTGATAGTAGAGCAGGTCGTCCACTGATCAGTGACTGCATGTGAGTCGCTTTGGATAAAAGTGTCTGACAGGTGACTAAATGTAAACTGACACATTACCGTCAGATTTTGAAAAACTTTAATTAAAAATTGCACATTTTAAGCGTGAGTGACCTCATGAAATATTTATTTATATTAGCAAATAACTTATTTTGATGAGCGATAAATACCAGAGGCAGTGATCACAAAACACATAAATACAGACGTATTTTATGCAAAAAGAAATAAATTCTAAATCCATCACATAGTTAATCAACCCTTCCTGCATGTTTGATGCTGCAGAAATGCACCAGATGGACCTTTAAGACTTGTATTTGATGACCACTGCAACAGGTACAACTGCCAGTTGTAACTATTAGGATGCTGTCGTCTCCTTGTTGGCCCTTTTTAATAAACACGGACAAACGTGGTGCCACAGCAAAAAGTAAGATATCAAGATAACGGCAGAGTGATTCAACATCATTTTCTAATGTGCTAAAAGATCTGTCTGATAAATCACTGGAGCTGACTTGATGTCATCTCCACAACTCGCCCTCTGCATGTGTGAAGGCACACAGCCTTCACCGGGTGCTGGAGGAGAGACGCTGAGCTGTTATAAGATGGAAGAGGTCACCTGGTCTGGACTGGTAGGTGGTGGCGGTGAGGAGAGAGGCATCGCGTGTGAGGCTGATCACGCGCCTGTAAACAGCTTTGCTCACTGAAGTAAACGTCCTGTAGTAGGATCATGTGTCCCCATATGTTCATTTTCTGTCCTTTGATATTTCCATCTTTACTTTCTTCTTTTGTGGTGTATCAGATAGTCCCCTGTATTTTTAATTTCAGAACAAGTATACAGTGTATCAGATTATTTAATTTCTAGTAATGTGCAGCACAAACTTGAGCAACTTATTTGTGTTTATGCCAGGGCAACATAATCTCTTAGCTCCATCTTTTCTCAACTCTTCCATCCTTTGCCCTTCTTTTACCTACGTCCCCTCCCATTTTCCTCTCCCTCAATCCTCGCTAGTAATCTGCGTTAATGTTCTTAGCCTGTCGTACTGTTTGGTGTTCATGCGTCAGCTGACCCACACAGAAACTGGGTCACAGAGATGTTGTGGTGGAAAAGCTGTGCTGCCTGTTTTTAAAATCTTTCTGTAAAGTTTCCTCTCTTCGTGTTCCTCCTGCTGCGTTTTTCTTCCTCGTTCCATTTGTAAATCTACAAACGCACATGCAGCTTTAGTGGTCGACGTATAAGTGTTTAAACTTTTCATTGAGTCATGCCTGACGGTGATAAATGCGTGCGATAGGTGGGAGCAGATGAGTCCCTCTCTGACCCTGCTTTCGCAAAACACACAAAACAAAACGATGATCTGCTTTTATTTGCATTGTTAATTTCAATCTATTTGATATTAACAGGTATTTTAGTGGGAATTTTCCCTCTGCTTCCCTCAGAGGGTTTACCAAAAATACATTTGTTAAAGAAGCTCAGTTCTTCCTTCCTTCTTCAAACTCAAGCACAACAGAGGTCGAGTGTGGTGCCATTGTTGCTCCACTGATAAACATGATGCTCATGAAGAATTTGCATGATAAGGTGTAATATTTTACTACAGCTTCAGCTGAATTTACTACAAAACTGTTCATGTTTTCTTAATCATGCCATGATCGTCTGTTAGCAGTTTGTTTGACGGACTGTCAGTCCTCACCTGCTCCGCTGTCTGTGTCTCCTCTTGAAGACTCTGAAGCGGAAGGAGAAGGAGTACGAGCACGAGATGGAGCGTTTGGCCAGGGAGAAGATCTCTACGCAGCAGCGGCTGGCCGAGCTGAAGAACGAGCTCAGCCAGTGCATGGATGTCACGGAGATCGACAGAGTCCTTCGACAGACCATCCAGCCAGAGGATGACCAGGCCTCCACGTCCACTGCCTCAGGTACGGGGACAAGATTTTTGAGCTCACATGGGGTGCATGTCTTTACAGAAAGAGGTGTGTGCGTTTTGTTCCTCATTTCTCACAGCGTTCTGGGTGAAAACATTCAAGGTCAGTGTGTAGAGGATAAAAGGATAAATGTTTCAATAACAAAGAGCGGTTGTCACATTTAGGCGGCTGAATAATGTTCAAACACCCATCTGAAAAATCCGAACCAGTAAATTCTGTTTAAATTTCAGTCAACCTCTCAGTGGACTCTTTATTTTAATGAACGCCACTGTATCCTGCCTCCCACCACAAAGACCAACAGTTTTGTCTTTTGTTTACAGAAGGAGAAGACAACTTTGAACAGGACATGGACAAGGACGTCACTGTTCCTCCTGTTCCCTCGACCCACACGAAGACAACAACACCTATTCTACAAGCCCAGCCACTCCTCGCCCCTCACCTGTCAATCCAGCACGCCACCTTGCCCCTCTCTGGAGTCCTGACCACAGCCGCCACCTCTCTTCCCCCTCAAGCCATCGCTCCGGGTCAGCCCCCGCCACCTCCCCCGCCCGTACAGGTTCAGCCCACTGTCATCGCTCATGCCGCCGTCTCCCACCCGTCAGTCATCCAGGCTGTCAGTCACACCTTACCTACCAATCACAAACACCTAACGCACATTGCCCCCTCACCTGGCCCCACTTCCTCCACCCCTCAGCCTATCACAGCGACTCCAGCTGCTGCCGCCACTCACCAGCCAATAGCCGCCCAGCCCATTGGACACATCACCGTCCACCCGGTAGCTCACCTAGGGGCTCCCCTGTCATCCCACCTCCCAACTCTTTACCCGCAGGGCATGTCTGTCTCCCAGCCCACTATGGTGGGCCACATCACCCACACCTTCACCCATCACACCCTGCCGCACGTTCAGGCTAATCCTCAAGCTAACACTAACGGAGGCCAGGTTAACAGCGCAACCATGGTGAGCCAGGGGAGCCCGTCGCTGGGTAAACCCACAGCTGTGCTGGCCCCCCACCCCCAGCTGGTTGGACAGGCTGCCGTCCTCAATCCTGTTACCATGGTTACAGTCCCAACTTTCCCTGTCAGCACACTCAAACTGGCCTGAAAGAGTTAAAAAAAAAAAAAAAAGATGGGACAGACAACAGGAGGATGAGCGAAAGATTCAGAACTTGTGAATGAATTTTCCTCAATAATCAACACATGGAAATGAACAAAAACAACATCGGCTGTTTTTGGGACAACGTGTGATGAATATCTCTAGAGATATTTTGGTTACAGCTCTGTTAGTTTGTGAACCGTAATGTAAAAGCGGAGTCGGTGGGTCAGGCCATTGTTTGTGAAAATAAGACTGTGACATTTGTCTCTGCTGCAAAGACAGGAAATCTGTTTAACCTTCCTTCCTTCTCTTCTTCCTCCCTTCCTTCCTTCCTTTTCTCCTTCCTCTACAACCAGAAGCACTAACATAATAAGCTCAGTTCACTCTCAGGCATCTAGGAGTTACCTTAACTCTTCATTCACTCACTGCTGAGGGGAAAACATGAGAGAGAGAGACGTTTGTTGTTGGGCTGAAACAGTATGTGACCGTTTTTTACTCATATAATCATGATGTCAGGAGGAAAAATGTCACTGATGCGTCGGAGATCAGTGGTCTCACTGATCCGAATAAATTACACGGACGGCAAAATAGAGCAACAGCATTTACTGACGCAGTTTTATCAGGAACACTTCAGGTCCATGACAGCGAAGTTCTTCATTTACACGGCTTCGGGTTATCTTTTTCCTTTTGTATTTGCCACCAATCCCTGAGTGGTTTTTCCCTTTTCATCTTCCTCCAAAATGCTCTGCAGCAAACACTTTGCAAACATTTCAGGCAAAAGTACAAGCAGTGGATGACGCTAATAAAACTGAATCCAGTCTTCAGTTACAGTCAAGAGGATATGTTCTGTTCTGATGATAAAAATCACGAGTTATTCAACAGTGCAGCTGTTTATTCAGTACGGCTTGATACTTTGATTTTGGAGGGTGATTCCAAAAAACGGTGGAGCATCCTTCCAAATGCAGAGCTAGAGAGATGATGGCGAAAGGAGGAGAATTAGGTCAAGGATTGCTTGGTTTGCTTAACTTACAGTAGCATCTGCTGTTGCTTGCTTTCTGGAGTCATGCATAGAGATAACATGACCTTTGACTGCTGGTTTTTATACAGACGTTAGATTTCCTTATAGGAAATGGTCTTGGACTCTTGCTCGGCCGCAAGAGCCTGAAATCAACAAAACGGAGAAGTTAGGATTCAGATTTTACATATTCAAAAAGTGATCCAGGCTGTCAGTTAAATGTTAACGACTCCACTTTTCACACAATAATCACCTGTCCCAAAGGTAAAAGCACTGAATAAGACTCTGCATGGAAAGACGTCATCTTATCGCTTAATAAAATCACATGGTGATTTTAGTTTTAGATGTTGACATCCATACAGCCAGCGGCTACTGCTCTCAACACACTCAGTGACCGGTTTCCTCTTGTTGCTACACGGCAATACAGGTTTTCATCCTCTTCACTCTTAATGCAACAGCTCCCTCTGCTGCCTCGTCCTGTACCTCATACTGATGCACACACACACACACACACATACGAACAACACTGGGGCTCAACACAAACTTACTGCACAGACTAAACCAAGAAAACAATAATAAGAGACACGTTGAGTGAAAAAGTTCACTCTTGATCTAAAAAAAAATGACCTTGAGTTTTTTTGTCGTGGAAAAAACAGGGAAGAAACATTTTTGACACCTAAAGGTCTGTAAAAGTTTGGGTAAAGCACACAACCTGTGATTAGTATGCATTTTTATGAAGTTTTGTGACAAATAATTTGGCCTCAATCCATCTCTGTTTGACAGCAAACAACATCAAACCGCAAACTTGAATCCTCTGTTAAGTTAAATTCTCAATTAGAGAAAATCAGTTGATTTCAGAGTGGAAAATGTGGCGTGATGCCCACATTAATTTGTTTTTGTCTTTTGCGTGTGTGCTTGTGTGTGTGTTTATGTGCACATACTCACGGCTTCACAGCCTTCTTGCCAGCCTATACATTAAATCTCCATCAGTGTATGTAGTCAGTCTTGCTCTTTGCCTCTACTGTTGTTTCTCTGTTATGTCTGTATATGTGACTGTATGCAGTATGGTTTATATTCTGTACTATAGTTAATCCTACTCTACCTGTAGCATGGATCATTTTTGGTTACACAGTTTGCCTGTGTGTGTCTGAGTGTGTGTGTGTGCGTGTGTGTGTGTGCGCGTGCAAGTTTTGTGGGGGGTTTTTTACACAGAGGTGATTTATGGTATGAGCCTGTTTGGGTGCTATCGTGTGTGCCTATACTCAGTTTTCCTGAACACTGTGACAACTCTGGCAGAACACGGACATATTTAGCGAATTGAAGAGACAAATATTTACTTTTTTTTTTTATGTTTTTAAGTTTTCCCTTTTGTGAGTTGGACTGAGACAGAGTGGAATAAGTGAAAGACAAAAAAAAGTTGCTCTTTTCCTGATAATATAATAATGTCTAATATTCAATTTGAGGTTTGTAATATTTGTATGTGTGTATGAAAGTTTTGTAAATTTGTGATCAGATGCACGTTTTGGCATATGAGTGTATGTATCCTAAATTTTTAAGTGCTTGTTTCTTTTTGGTTTTGTTTTGCATGTAGATTGCCATTTAGTTTCTTTTCTTTATATGTTATTTTTTCTTTGGGACCATGTACAATACTGTATAACGTGGGCAGGATCTTGGACCTCATGCTACATTGATATTATATATGAATATAAAAACATGTTTTCCCTATGGAGAAAGTTTTAAGTTATATCGCCTGTACACTTTGGGCTGCCTTTTAGATCTAACTGTCCACTGTTTAAGATAACAATGATGATGATAATGGATAAAACATATTAATGATGAAGAGTTATGCTGATGAAATAATAAAGATTCTTAATAAATCTTATTACATTTACAACACATCTTCATCCTGTGTTTAATGTTTTTTATATAGAGATTTAGGCAAATTGTACACTTTTTAAATTTTTTATTAATATTTTACTTGTCCTTGCAAAACAGTAAAATTAAATATTAAAAATGTATAAAATTAAAACAAGTAATAAAACAGGACAAAATGTTTTCTTCAAACAGAACATCACTACAATGAGCACTAGATGGCATCATTATCAAAGTTACTAATTAAGAGAAGAAAAGGAGACTACAGGAATACATTAAAAATACTGGAATAAAATAATTGATTTTAGCAGGAGAGTAGCTGTTTTCCGATGCAGTGATTCATACAGTAAATCCACCTGTGAGTTAATGTGACCTGCTGAAGTGCTCTTGAACACAACGCAGACTGTAGCTACTTCAGGCTAACCCATGCTTCTCCTGGCTGCACGCAACCAGACCTGCAAATATTCAGCTTCAGTTTACATTTTGCTGCATCTTTTTAGAGTAAATCACATACATAATCATCTTTCTTAGAAATATAACAAATAGATATAATTTTAGATGAAAAACATTAAAGTTATTAAGAATCTTTTATAATCTGTTAGTGTATTGCTACAATACAAGCATCTATACATATATATGATAAAAAAAAAGACAAAAAAAAAAAAAAAAAATCTGCATACTTTGTATATAGCATGAAGAAGATAAACACAACTAGAACAATTCTGACAAATGGAGCCAGAACATAAGGGGTTTGAAGTTAAAATTACCATGATTCCAGTCTGACTAACTGTAAGTTTTCCAGGGAAAGCATCTGAAAATCTGCTTTTTTTATTTTATTATGTCAGATTAATTAAACAGGGCCTCCTCCGTGTTCCTGGAAGCTGCTCGAGACTAATTATGGGAGAATCAGCAGCCACCTCTCTGACTGTGCTGCATCTGCTCTTGAATCCTCTCCAGCACTTCCTGCATCCTCCTCAGCTACAGATGGATATAAATGCATAAATGAGTGATGAGTACATGAGTGAATGGCTGAGTGCATGCGTAAAAAAAAACAACATACCTCTTCATCTTTCTCAAAGATGAGTCTTTCCTTCTCAGTGTCAACAACGGCCAGAGCCAGAGGAAAATCTGTCTCGCTCCTCTCTCGATGCTTTTCACGCAAACTAAAACCCAAAGTCAATCGCCACAAAAAATAGATCAGGGTAAACAGGTTCAGAAGTTGATTAACAATATTTCATTATTATTTAAACATGGCCGCATCTGAACCCTCCAACAAAGAACAACTGGACATACAAAATTACCTGTGTGGTGAACCTGACCTTTACCTTAAGGATACAATATAATGATTTGTAAAATACTGTAAACTACATATACAGGAAGTGCCTACAGGATGTAACCTCTGTGATCTTTTTCTGTAAAACAATGTTCATGTCAACTCATTTCTTTTGAAAATATCAGTAAAAAATAAAACAAACAATGTTGTGAAACCACATTCTTTCCATGCTAGAGGCAAAAGTGTGTAAGGTAACTATATGAGTCTGTAACTTATTATCAGTCCTTCTGTTAAATTTACAAAGCTCATAAATGAGAAACTGTTAAGACAGATGTTTAATCAAACTATGTCTGTGTGCCTCCACCCACCTCCGTTTCCTCTCCTGCACCACCATGCGCGTCATGCTCTGGATGCACTGTGCCCTGTAGTTTTCGTAGTGCGTCTCCTGCGTCACGTCCTTCAAATCCTGCATGTGCGTCCTCACCAGCATGTTCCTCAGCAGCAGGAAGTCAGAGTGCGCCGGGTTCTCCACTGATTATGCAAACACAACACGATACTGGCTCAGACTGATCGTTCTTTCTTTCTCTCTCAGAGAGAGAAACAGACTCGTGCAAAATAAAGGCGCGGAAAACAGGCAATAAATGAATTGTGATGAAGTGAAAATGTAACTAGAGTGTGTGTGAGTGTGTGTAATACCTTCTACCACACCCCAGGGATAGACACGACCCCTGAACTTACGACCTTTACTCTCCACCTGCACATTACTCCCGATTATTGCGAATGGGATGCTGTCCTGCAGAGGGAAGCACAAACATGACACTGTGAGTTTTAAAGCAGACGAACACTGCACAGTTCAACCATGAAAAACTAACTGAAGAACCTTAAGTATCTGGTCCTGTTTCTTGAAGTCTTCGTCCTCATCTGAATCACAATTGGGAAACTGGTAGATGTTGATCCCAAACAGCTTGATCTCCTCTCTGATCTGGGATACATGAAATCATATTTGAGAAATACAGCTGGAGAGAAAATTATTGAATTAATCAATATACGTTCAATTAATTAGAGCTAATTCAAATACAAGAAGTGCTTTTAGCTATTTTGTGGTGTGGTTGTAAGGATGCCAATGTTGGACACTATCAATCATTTTGGTCCAGAAAGAAAAATCTAAAAAACTTCCTCTCCTCTAACTCAATCAGCCCACTGTGGGTGTCTCACTTCAATACTTTATTAGTTTTCTTATCCCTGATGTCAGCTGTCATTTCAGTATCAGATAAGCACCTCATCCCCTCATAGTTGTCACGTACATTAGGACAATAATCCTCATCATTTAAACAACCGCATCTACTTCTGATTGAATTGAAGTTTCCATCATCCTCAACTGTACTTAATGTTTAATAGTAATTAGCAAAAGTTAACATGCTAAACCAAGGTATTAAATGCATAAAAACATTATACCTGTTTAACTTAAGCATGTTAGCGTGTTTACTTTATGGAAAGCAACTCTAAATCTCTGAAATACTCTTTTACGTACAGTACATTAGGTACATTATCGTGAAGTCACACCTTCATCTTCTTCCTGTAAACCTCTGCTCGTGTCAGGCTGTCAGCTTTGGCCAATACAGGAATTATGTTGACTTTGTCATGCAGGGCCTTCATACACTCCACATCCAAAGGTCGAAGACTGACGGGAGAAAAGCACACGTTTCCTGAACGACTTTTAGATCAGTCTGCTGCAGAATTATTATTGTTGTAATAGTGTAGGTTCATGTGCAGATATAAAGACATGTCAGTGTACCCGTGGCCAAACGGAGAGATGAAGTAGAGGCAGCAGTGAACCCTGTTGTCCTGGATGTTCCTTCTGTTCAAGCCGCTCTCGTCTCTGAAGTACTGCTCAAACTGCTGGTCGATGTAGTCTTCTATGTGCTTCCAGCTAATGCAAACCCAGAAAAAATGAGAACGATGAACGGATTATAATGTGAGCTGTTTCAAAACGGGTTGATGTTTGGTTTGTGACGCTGGAGTCAGCCTAATTTCCAACAGGTTAGCAGGAGGAGAACAATGCTGACCTCACCTTTCTGTGTTGTTGACAGCGTCTCCAAACCCCGGCGTGTCTATGATGGTGAGCCTCAGTTTGATTCCCTTTTCCTCGATGCTAATGGTGTGTTTGATGATGTCGACAGTTTGCGTGATGCGTTCTGCAGGCACACGCGTGGGCATATTAACTAAATCTACACAGACAAATTGTAAACAGTGTATATAAACATGTCCAAAAGTGTGAATAAATGATCTCACCTTCTGCATTTGGAACTTTTCTGTGTCTGTAGAGGTCAGTGAGGAACAAACTGTTGATTAGTGTAGATTTACCCAGGCCAGACTCTCCTACAGAGGAAGAGGAAGCACTACTCTTAAAACCAGATGACAAAGTACTCTCACAAGTCATGAAAGTTTGTAGTACATTTTGAATTGTCTGTGATATCTGGTTGTTCTGGTATTTGTATTTGATTTTATATGTTTTCTTTAATCCTCTCTGCAGTACAATGGCTCACATAGGAGAAATATTACATTCAATCACTATTATGAACCTAAAAGTATCTCATTTAGCACTAAGGCAGGACTCACCTGCCACCATAAGTGTAAATGTGAAGCCTTTCTTCACTGTCTTTCTATGAACCTGGTTTGGTAATGTGGCAAAGCCCACATATTCCTTGTCTATGTCCTGCAGAAAGAAAACACAAACATGAAATGTATGCGTGTTAGGCAGCATATAAATCTAGTACAGTACAACTTGTATGGTTTCTGGAAAAAACAAAAAAAGAAGCTCAGTCTCCACTGAGCTGAGCACAGCACCCTATATTTAACATCTGGAGAACAGTTTGCAAGAGTGTTGGCACACAGTAGTAGCATCTAATAGTGTTTCCTTTGCAAGTGCAAGTCAGACAAAGGGAAACAAAAGCCTGAAATGTCAGTAATTATTCATTTGTTGGAATTATTTTACTATATTACACTTTACTTTAAACTATAAAGTATGTGTACTGTTGTCATTTTTTAATGTTTTCTCATTATATTCTGGAAATTGTCCAATCGGTTCATTTAGATTTTTAAATCAACTGAGGCTTTTTATAGATTATAAATATAGATTAGTAGTTCATTTCAGTGGGCAGATGTTTTCTTTAAAAGTGCATTTTGATTCTCTACACAATGTCATCCGGAGAAAAAACATAATCACTAATCAGCTAACCCCTATTTTGATCTTCAAACACCACAAAGGCAACACAATAATAGGCATACACACACCCAGGTAATAAAAGGACATAGAAACACACCTCTGGAGAATCATAGGGGTCAAAGCGTTCCCATGGACTGCGAGGACGGGAGGACGGGCTCAGTGGAGAGTCCAGAGACACACGAGAGACAAGCTGCCTCCTCATCGGGAGCGGCTGAAACTCTCCGTCCGCTCCTGTGCGAGCTGGTCTTTGAGGGAGTGTCACAGAGCCAGCAGGGTGGCAGGGAATGTGACGGGGAACAGAGTGCGTCCTGGGATAGCTGGTGAATGCCCCAGTTCTCTCTGCCTCATAGTCGGTCGGTGCATGTTCGCCAGGAGACATGAGAGGAAGATCCCTCATGGCGTAAGGGAACTGAGTGTCCTCCTGGTCCTCGATGGACAAACTGGACAACTTGGACAGGAGACAGGATAGCTTCACATTATTTTATATGGACAATCTAAAGTCATAAACATAAGTCACTTTTTTAAACCAAAAGGGAAGTAATATTTCTGTCCTATGTCCTAATTAAATCAAACTGTATTTGAGATGGTTCAGGAACGTCTGGATGTTTGACATCCTCTGTTCTTAATGGAAGAAACCTGGACAAACATAAATAAGTGTTGTGCACAGAACATAGAATATAGTAGATTTATGTGAAAATGTATGCTTGACGACAGTCTATTTTGGTTGTTTACTTTCATTAATTTGATCCATATGATTTATAAATTATTGGCTTGCAATCAACAAGGCCTGACTGATAGGAAGCTTGCTTTTACAGAAACCTTTAAACCACAGTTTATGGACCGAATGAGACATAAATGTATATAATATTTACTATACTGATTTGGAGCATCATGTTAGCTGAATGCTCATATCAGGACATATCACAGAACAGCAACATCCCCTGTCTGACAGCGGACCTGTGATTAAGTCATATGCTCTATGAATGTAAATTATATTTTAAATTAACTCCAGGTAATTGCGATATTGTCATGATAAATCAAATACCAACTGACTGGCTGCTGTTGGCCACAGTGAGGGACATGATCTCTCAATACATGACACCATGAGCATGTGTCTTCTGTTAAAGTAGCTGATTACACCCTTTCTTCACTGACTAGCTCTGATGTGTGATCCCATTATACCGTTACAGAAGACCTCATCCATCTGTCCAAGCACAGTGGACACAAACAAAACAGACAACCTGGTGCGAGACGTTGGTAAACGATAGGGTCAAACTGAAATTAGTTTTCCTTGTTGTTATATGCAGCTAGAACATACATCTGCCTTACAGTAGCAACAGGCCTCCCATCTCAAAAGGCGTTCACATAGTTTTGTTGAAATACTTGTGCTGGCCTGATCAGAGTTTGTCTGGTCCCTATACCTGTCAGCTGTCATTACCCACCAAGCTTTGCAGCAGGCTTAATCCAGCTAATGCTCTCACAGGGTGGGGGCGATTGGGAGATTTAACACACACAAGCTTCAAACACTAGCATTATAACCTATTCTACAAGTGTGTCCTACCTGCTTTTCTGGTAAAGTTGCAGCTTTTTGAGCAAAGACGGCAGCATAAGTGTGGAAAAAAGTGAAAAGAGTGCAGAAAACATGTTACACTAGTTATGTTTTCAGGAGAAAATAAATATTAGTATTAAATAATAAAATAATATATTAAATAAGGAAACTAATAATAAATTAAGTTTAAACTAGAAAAAACTGAATGGCCTATAACAAAATTTTATCCCATAACAGTTTTCACACATGACGGTGTAACAGGTTCACCATGAGTAACAAAAACACAAATGCCCACACAGATATAAATTATATTCTGCTATAGTGATTTTTCAGTGGGCTCAGTTAATTTAAATCACTCGGTGATTCAGCCGAGCTGTGCATGAAGTGTTCCGTGTTGCAGACGTACCTTTCTTACTGCTGCGGAACCTGACCGGAGAAGACATGTGCTCCATAACGCTGCCGGCTTTTCTCAAATTGTCTCCAGATCGCAGGCAGAAACTGATAAATAAACAATGTCTGTGATGCCGAAGGGCCAAACTAAACAAAAAACTAGTAAATCTCTTTGAGACATACAGTACGCGTGTGCGTGCAGATCCACAGGCTGAACTCCAGTCGCACCTCACCGCTCTGAGGGGGATTTAAGGTAGTAGATGATCTTCCCCCACGAGAACATGGCATGACAACAATAACAAACAACAACATAATAATAATAATGATGAAAATGCTACTACCACCACCACTACTACTAACAATAATAATAATAAAAATAATAATAAATTACAATGTTTGAAAAAAACACAAAAAGGTTTTTTTAAAAACACTTTCCGTTCCCCAGAAGCCTTTCCCCCTGACGAAAAACAACTCCGCTGCATGATAATGAACTTTAAATTAAACTTGCGTCCTGTTCGCTAATGAAAACAAAGATGGCGGTATGCCGACTGTTTCAATGAGAAGTTGGGAACCGATATTTAAAAAAAATATTGAATTCAATTAATATTGCATAATCCACATGAACTGAGGGGGCTCATCGGGAATTAACATATATCTAATGCTACAGAAAAACGGTAAGTGATTTCAAAAGTCAACATGGGGGTTGATGGTTGAGGCTACTTCTAGTTACTTAGCTATGTTAATTAATCGGGCTAACATTAGCTAGTTATGCTAACAGGTAGCCAAGAGTGGTCCAGTTGGGAAACGATTAAAAGATTCATACTTTTAAACCTGTCGTTCGCCTTAATCAACTAAATCCTAAATACACCGCATCTTTTAAATGGTTCGTTAATTACATGTGAACTTTTGTAAGGTAAGTGTTTGACAGTTAAAGAAGGCTTTAGCTAACATTATCTTAACGGCAGGTAGAGCTGGAACAGTAGTAAAAGCAAAAACAAGCATCCAAATGAGCTGACTGCAGCCTCAGCACAGTTTAGTGAAAAAAACAAACATTTATCGTCCACACAGATGAAGACTGAGACGTAGATGCTGCAACTTTAAATTCTATGTGGTGCTGTAACTTAAGCTAATACTACAAAGGGTATGCTACATTTTTTTTAAAGTTAGCCTACCGTTAGAATCATTCTACTTAGCTAGCGTTAGCTATGTCTTAGCAGTACATTGGAGAAACGGCTATAGTTTAATCAGCGAGTAAATATACATCAATAAATAATGTAGAAAAATTTAAAAGACTGAAGAATAACTTTTAACCAAAATGTTTACATTTGTTAAAGTAAAATTTTCTTGTAAAGGAGCAATTTACCATAATCAGCTTATGTAGCCTCATGCTAAATAGTGATCTCAATTAAGTCATGAACATAATATCTTTCTTTATTGCATTGACTGTTGTTCATCGCTCAGTATGTTGGATGCATTTTAAACAGAAAATACATGAGGTTGTCTTATACATAACGTAAAGTATAAAGTGCCATGTTTTTTCACAGCTTCTGGACAAAGTTTACTACTAAAGTCCAACCAATAAATCGACCATCCAATTTTAGCTTATCACAGATATACTAATATCATAATACTGATGTTGAAATTGTAATACACAAATGCCAAAGATATGTTTGAGGTGATCTAGAAAGTATTGTATTCTGTCCATCAGACTGCGACACATTTTCTGTAACTTAAGGAATCCAAATGTTGCAAATGTTTGTTTTTGTTATGTACTGTCAAATAATGAATACTGGCAAAATACCACTATTGTAATGTAGTAGTTAATACTTAAATCTCAAAGGGATCCAGTGTAGTAATCCAGTATTCCTCACACTAATTGAAAGTCACAGAGATATATGAGGCAATTGTGATGTGCGAGGCAATTGTGATGTGCAAGGCAATTGTTATCATGCTGCAAATAGTCCTACACATACAGACTTGACTTTACTTGGCAGACGCTTTTATCCAAAGCGACTTACAAGGAGAAGACACCAGCAATTACCATCCGGTTTCCGTAAATTCTGAGTTACTACAAACAAAGAGCCCTGGTAAGGCCTAACTCGTCAAGATGCTAGGACTGTTCTCCTTCAGGAATGGCTCCTGAATTGCTTGCCTCAGAAAGGTGTTATAGATGTGTCTTGTCTTAACCATCAGATTGAGTAGTCAAAGAAAAGAGCTGTCATCTGTAGATGTGTTCCACTGTGCGCTGCTTATCCTTCTGGGCATGTTCCAATGGGCTACCACAGAGTTGTTGACCTGTAGTGGTTGCGAATGCTCATGTCCTGAGGTGGTGTCCGGTGAGTTGTTCTTACAGTCTTTGCTCAAACTGGAGTTGTCTTGCTCAGTCCTCATTCCATGATTGTCCTGTGTATTTTGCTCTTCGACCAAATAGCTGTCAGGTGCACTGTTTTGGCTCACAAAAAGGTTATTAGGCTCTGTGTGTTTGTTTGCGTTGTCCCAAGGTTGTGTGTGGCCAGGGTTCTCTCTTTGCTGATGTGAATTAGGGGCCTTGTCTTGGTTGTGATTTTGCCAGAAGGTTCTACAAAGCTGCTCTAGCTCAGAAAGCAGGGGCAGACCAATGTCCAGGTGCATTTGCAAATTCTCCAGCCACTCTGCCAGCTTTGAAAAGGGAGGACTGAAAAGTGAAAAAAGAAGTGTAGTAAGGACAGGTTGCAGGGCAATACATGTCATTCTGCAGTTGTGCATCGACAAACTTTTAGTAGTAGTAGCATGTCTTGCAGTTGATCTTCTAGTTAAAAAAACGAAAATTTTAAATAAATTATAAAAAAGAGATATTTTTGTTATTGGCCTTAATAATCTTCAGCTCAACATCAGTAGAACAAAAGAGTTGGTGGTGGACTTCCAAGACTGTCTCTGTGTTGGGCAGGGGTAGGCAAGCCCGGTTGTAGAGAGCCGCAGCCCTGCTAGTTTTCCAACCATCCATGCACTGGCTCTCTAGAACTGGGCTTACCCCTGGTCTAGGGCAGTGGTTCCCAAACAACCGGGTTTTTCAGTTTTTCAGTTCTAACAAATGAGTGCTGGGCAGCGATTAAAATTCTTAATTGCATTATTTTTTAGCGATGAAAAGCGTGATAATAATTCACATTTTTTTATTTTAATTTTTTATTTTAAAAGTACTGCTATATGAACACAATTGCAATAATATTTAGTCACTTTAACACTTAAAACAAATAAGATGGTTTTTCATTTCTTGTAAATCTCAACCTAAACATTAATGTTTAGGTTATTAATGTAATCAAATTAAATAGAAAAACAAAAATATTTGCCAAGAGATTAACATCTATCTAGTTTATTAGAAATAGAAAAACTATTTTCAGAGTCTTGAACAACCTGTGTGTAACCACAGGTCTGTACCTTGTTTTTTTATTAAACTAACTAAACAGTCTCATGTTGTTCATCTTATGTCATTTCTGTCTCTACATGGTCTGGTTTATTTTTCTCCTCTGATCTCTGTGTCACGCATGGCCGAGCTGCACTCTGATGCGCATCGCGAACACACACAGACACACAGAGAGCGCACATCGGAGCTCTGCGCATCAGAGGAGTGCACACGGAGTGCACAGAGCAAACCTGAACCTGCTCGTTCAGTTGTTAATTTGATTGCTGTCATTAAAAGAAACCCATGAGCACCATGATCCGTTTTGGTGTCTGTTGTTCGGGTGATTTGTTGCATCAACGGTGCATAGTATTTAAATGGTATGTCAGACTCTACACTATGGTCAGAGTGTGACAGTAAATTATTTTGGGAACTTTTCCACACGCTGTCCTCGTATCCTGCATCAGGAATGTCTGCATATTTAAAATACAAAATAACCACTGCAAAACCACAAAAATAGAATCATAACCAAGATAAATAGAAAAAGTACGGTGGCCAAGACTCTTCAATCCAGAATGGTTTGACCCCTGTCTACCTGCCGCTGCAAACCTAGGGTAAACACTGCAATGCACTCTATCCTTGACTTTTATAGACCTGTTTTATCCATCTTTAGATTTTCTTTCTTCTTACAAAGGTTTGCATTATGTTGTTTTTGTGTTGTGTGGTTCTTCTCTACTTGTAATAATGTCTTTTCTATAAAACAATGGAAAGTTTTTTGAATCTTGAATGACATTTCTGCCATGCTGAGCCCTGTCAACCTTTGTATTACTTTATTAATGCTGTGGCTGATTGGTGTACATGTAGGTTATATTTTGTTTATAGATATTTAGGTCTGTAATTGTGTTCTATTTGTGTATTCATACCGTTTATCGGCATCCATTTCACAGCATAGGACAGCCAGTGGCAGGAAAGACAAAGGGCACTGTGGTGGGTAGTACTTCTGCAGAAAACCAACTACATTTAATCCAAAGTCATTTGTTCGGGGAAGATAGTCAGGGTCAGCATTCACTCTGCCTATTATCTTCAGAGAGAAAGTGAGAGACACTGTAATACACACCTTTAATTTGTAAATTTTATTTTCTTAGAAACAGGTACATAATATGTATAGGAATGTGCTACTCTGCCTATATGTTCTTACCTCACATATCATGATACCAAAGGAAAAGATGTCGACTCGTTCGTCATAGCTTTTTCCTGAGAAGTGCAAAGGGTACATTTGAAAATTAATGAAACACCATGATGAACATCAGTGTATTGATATTAGCCCCACACTCTTAGACCTAAGAGTAATAACAAGTCTCCAGCATAATTTCCCTCTTTTTAAACATATACACATTGTTTTTTCTTGTATCACTGCTAGCATTGCAAAAAATTGGTCGTACACTACATTTTCTTATCATCTTATCTAACACAAATATTCTCAAAAGTTAACTAGAATTGGAATGACTCACATTTTGCTGTTTTTGCTCCACTACCAACAGGACTGGAAACCTCTGATCTTTTATTCAGAGCTTGCTAATCCACTAGTATAACTAATTGCCTGAAACTTTGTGAGCTCACCATGGATCATTTCAGGGGCCATCCAGTAGGGATTTCCTACCACAGTATATCGCTTTCTCCGGTCGGCTTTACGAAGCTCTGCAAGTGTTCCCTTTGCAGTCCGCTCCATAGAAGATGTTCTTCTCTGATTCCTCTCCTCCATTACCAGCCTGGCTAGTCCAAAATCTGCCACCACCACAGACTGGTTCTAAACAAGGAGAGAGAAAAATGTAAAGAACATTTAATGAAGGAGTTTTGCTGTGTTGTTTTTAGATTGGACATTGACAGATTGTTTACCTCTCTGACCAGGCAGTTGTATGAATTTAAATCTCGATGGATGACATTCATGGAGTGTAGATAGGCCTTAAAGAGGCACAGATGTTATATACATTACACATTGATCTTTAGGGAAAGATCAAGGGCGAGATTATAGAATTCTTTTAATTTAATAAGCTTTAATAATGGTCATACTGACAAAAAAAAAACCCTCACCATTCCAGCTGCGATGTCTTTGGCATAACTCACTCTTATACTCCAGGGAAAATTCTTGTCCTAAAACATCAAGATTGTGATGTATGTCTGTGTACTCTGACAGAACTCCTGAAGAAATCACTGATTTCTTCACAAAAACCTAGTTTAACTCACCATTTTTACAATGGTCTCTCGAAGAGTTCCTCCCTGGATGTATTCCGAGACAAAGTTTATTCGTTTGTCTTTATAAAACAGTCCAATGAATTTGAGAACATTGGGATGGTCCAGACAACGCATCACCTTCACCTGTACAAAAATTATTGGACATGTGGTTAAATATTTTAAGATGTAGTTCATACGTACTGTAAGACTAGTAGACTAAGCAACTAGTAATGCTCTAAATCAATCTACGATTGGCCAACAAGGATTTTAATACATTCTTTTACTGGCCAACATCCAGTGATGGAGTCAAAGCGTGTCTGAGTGCAGTAGCCCATACCCTTTTTGAGGGAAAACAAAAAAAAAAGGGAAAAGTAAAAAATAAAACAAATACCTGTATCTGCATTAACAGTCAGAAAGAAAAGTAAGGTATTAATCAGAGATGTCCTAGATCAGGTGGATAAGGCTCCATAGTCTTAGATGAGTCCACTGATGTGTCTGACAGTGCTCAGCTTTTTTCTGATTTATTTTATTTATTTTTTATTGTATGTTGCCTTTCAGAGTTCAGAGTTACATTGAAAAGAGATATGGTTGAAATGTTATTGAATTATAGCTTAATGACAAGTTACTTCAATAAATATATATCAATTAATTTAGAATGTATAACTAATAGACATTTTCTCTATCCAGACCTCCTTAAATCATACTTCACTACCCCTACTCTAAATTATATGTTTAAAAATGTACTAAGGGTAATTATTGTTGAAATAATTTTCTTACCAGCCTAAAAATAAATATGTGCTTTAGTTGTGCCCAACTTTCTTAAACCCACCTGTAGTCTCCTAACCTATGAGCTGTAAGTTCCCCTGCTACTGACATGTTCTGAAGGCCACTTACCTCCTTTAAGAAAGTCTTCTGTGTCTCTTCGTCAAAAGTTATCAACTCTTTCATGACCATCACCTCCCCAGTTTCTTTATGTGTCACCTAACAGAAAAGAATGCTGTTCAAAATGTTTTGAGAAAATTTCGCTTAAAAATTTAAAGAACAAAAACATTGTGGTACCTTGACAGCCTGTCCAAAGCATCCCTTGCCAAGCACTTCTCCATGGATGAGGTCTGAAGGTCTGAAGATGCGGTGGGTCCGTTCTCCAGGGTCCACACGAAGAGACTCTGAGCGAACCATGTCTCTCTTTTGAGACAAAAGTGACTGTGTTCCAGGGGATATAGGACACTTATCTATGCTATAGCTGCGCCTGGGAAAGGAAAGAGACTTGGATTGAGAGAAAGGCAGAAGTAATGAACTGGTGTAGGCTGGAGTCAGCACTTACAGGATGGGTCGGGATCGCATTCCTGGTGTTACTTGGTGCTGAGGTGGGGAGAGGCTCATCCTGATTTGTTCTTCTGTCTCCTCGCCTGGACTTGGTTCTTCCTCCAGACTGGGGAGCTTGTGGGTTGAAACCAGTTTATTGCAAACACAGGGGTCAGGACAGTTGATGTTGTCCTGGGGATTGTTTGAATGAAGAACATCATCAGGAGATAATGGGTTGTGTTCAATGGTCAGCTGCAGTGGTCTGCTGGTGTCCTGGATGACACGGTTTATCTAGAGACAACAAATTTGATAATAATAAGAGATGTGAGTTTATATATGGTCACCAGGATTCTGTAGTTACACACTGTCCTGTGAAAACACAACACCCTTTTACCTACAGTACAATGTGTAATTCTTCATGTAATTCTTCTTTTTCGGTAGATTTAGATTTTATGCACTTTGTGGGGCAATCTCTACAGCAGCTCCACCACCCACTATGAACTCAATAATAAACATATAGTAGAATTATCAACTTTCTGTCAGTTTCAACAAAATCTGAGAAATTATAACCTTGTAAAAGTTGAATTCATAGCAGAGTTGCTGTGTTATTGTTGGATTATATTGTACATGTGTACCTAATAAATTGGTCAATGTGTCTGTTGTCTAGTCAACAACCAGAAGAGCGTGCAGTTATCTAAGATGATTAAATCCACCTTTTTTAACCCACTTGTCAACTGGGTTTGAACAACCAACATAACCAGACAACCTTATTTGAGATTAATCATTGGATCCTTGACTTGTTTAGAAACCTATAAAGAACATGTCTCAGGACATATAAGCATTTCTTGTAGTATTGCTTGTTTAGTAGGTGGTTTTATGCCTACCTCATCAGGGGAAATGTTGCGAACAGAGATGCCATTGACCTCAAGTATTTGGTCACCAGTGTGGACAGAGGACAGGAGATCAGGGCTGAGGACAGCTGGGTCTAACCTGAGATAGAGTGAGAGGAAGTGAATGAGTGGAGGACAGGCGAGTTCAGACAGGAAGGGAAGGAGAGGGTGTATGACCAGTTTTAGTTGGGAGTTAGTGGAAGTTCAGTGCAGATTTACTCTTTATTCAGGAACTCACTCTAACACAGTGATGAGAGGGTTTTTGTCTTGGCTGATGTCAGTGGCAACAGTCAGGCCCCTTCGTCTGCCTGTATGGGGAGGGAGGGACACCAGCGCCACCATATGGGTGATCTTGGTGAGTGAAGAAGCAGACATCAGAGCTGGAACTACACCCTGACGGAAACAGTGACCACTGCGGAATAGACAAATGGAGAGACACAACACACCAGGATCAGACATTTACCTAATATGTATACCTTTTATATGTCTCTTAATTATAGTTTTAGTTTCTTCTGTGCATTTACATAGCATATTTAATTATTTTCAGTTTTATTATTATTACCAGTAGAGTTTAGAGCGCTCAACAAGTGTGTAAGTGTCTCCATCTCCAATGACCATTTCACAGCTCATACAGGTGAAACATTCAGGATGGTACTTCTGATCTCCAGCAACCTGTATAAACAGGGAGGCAGTCTGATGAAACACAATGTAGAGACCAAGAGAATAATATTGTTTTTTACAAGATGACATTTGGTAGGGTCAAATTTGAGAGAGCAAATACAGCTTTGAATTATAAGAGTTATTTCTGTATATTCCTGCATAAAGGCCTTGTAGTGTCAGGATGCTTCCAGAGGATATCCTCTGATTTGAGAATGGAAAGAAAGGAAAACATTTACTTTCATATCAGCAGGAAACCCAAAAAGCAGGAAGGCTTTGAATGACTAGTTGGCGTCCATGCTGAGATTTGGTTAGTACTTCACTCTTTACAATGTAGCTTTCCGTGCTCGCATGATCAATTGTTACATTGAACTAGTGTTTGTGATTAAGTGTTAAAGCAGCAACTACTTCACAAACAAATTGAGTCAAAAACAGAAAATATTTATCTGCTAATGTAACTTTTGCATGGAGCTGTTTGTTAGGTCTTTAACTGAGATATTGTGACTAATTACAATGGAATTATAGTCAACATCACAAAATGAGACCAGATGCGAAAGCTGGCCAGGAAATGAGTCCTTCCTCTTATCTAGTGTCGTAGTGCCAATAGAGTAAAGTTTGTATCCTGCACAGACAAAATATCCAGAGTGATTGCATAATGGAAACAAGCCACAGTAAATTTGTGTTTCTCTTGCTTTGTAGCACAAAAACATCTATATTGATCATCTAACATTTTAATGAATTAAAAGCAATTATCAAGTCACCATAACAAGTCCTGTTGTAATGGTCTCCTTGCAGCCATGGCAGTGCTCTCCATAACGGGCCCAGTAATGCTTCTTACAGTAGAGCTGTCCATCTCTTTCGTAGTACCAGCGAGACAGGATACAGCCACATTCACAACACCTAAAGACAAGAGGGAGCCGGGGAAGAAAGAGTAAGATGGCAGAAAGAAGACACAATGTAGATTTAGATTTACATAGATTTAGATTAAGGCTGTGTTCGTGCTAAGTAATGTGAGCCTTCCAGGTCAGTTGGACTATTGAGTATTTTCTTCCGTTTAGCTTTTTTTTTTTTTTTAAACACACAGTATCCTATGTCACTGATCCTATGTCCCAACTCCTTTCATGACCTGCCCTCTTTGACCCTGCTTGTGTTGAATAACAATGTGATGCTTGTATTATTCACAAAGTTGAGGCTGAGACATGAAGCAGATACATGACACATGGCGGTTAATGCTGCTCCAGGGCTGTTGAAATCATGCATTGCACATTTCAAATTGCGGATATCACTGTGACAGAGAGCATATTCAGCTGAGCACCCAGTTAAAATGGCTTATTACAAAAGGAGTATTCAAATGGTCAGTCATGTGTCTTCACTGAACGCAGTAACTTTGCTGTGCAGTGTGTTCACTTCTAGTACTTTAAAACCTGCATACATAAACTTTCAGTTGTATCCTGGTTAAAACTGGATGTAGAATATTACCTAAGTACAATAAAAACCTGCGTTCTTATCTCGCCAACACACAATTGGAGTGGGAGGCGATTTCCTGTGGAGAGTACGGTTCCATGTTTCCTCTCCCCCAGCCTCAACTGTAAATGACATGGTGCTCTTACAATAGGAAATGAAAAGGTTGCTTTACTATAGCGAATGAGGTTAGGGAGGGAAAGACACAATTTTCTACCCCTGTAAATGACACATAATCTAAATATTGTAGTGATCAGTCACTTTATCCTGTTCTAGAACATTTACTTTATTACATTAAGAAAATAATTAATTGTGACATCAGCACAGCTTTTAACCATAGTAGACAACTTAAAACTGCCATAAGCATAACAAATACCTTTTTTAGATTTTAGAACTCGTCAGTCATTGCTGTGTGGTTTTGTATTGTGCCTGCTAGAGGCAGCTTCATTAGCATGAAAAATGTTGCTGATGTTAGTGATGTAAAACAAATAACTTCCTGTGTGATTTAAATAGATTTTGCAAATGTGTTTATGAACTAAGTGACAGATCTCTTTTAATCTTGTTGGTTAACAGAGTAGGTGCAGCATTGTTATATATATTTATTTGTGAACTTTAGGTTCACTGCATCTTATATTAAATAGAACATAACTAAAGTAAATACAGTTGTTTAGTTGATCTTAGGCAATAATACATCTGCAGGTGAAATAATGCATCAAGGGTAGTATTGTTTGACATTTGTTAGACCTACTTAACATTCATTCGTGAGGAAATAATTAGGTAATAAAACCATCAGACAGCTGCATGTTTATTTTGGCCTTATGTCTTTGCTATTGTGCTGCTGACGGATGTGGAACCTTTCAGCTTCACATGTGTAGTTCCGCTTAAACATCTGGTTGCAAGAAAAACCTGGAATCGTCCTGCTGCCACACAATATCTTCATCTTTCTGTATTTATCTATCTCAAAGTATTTTCTCATCTTGCTTGTGCTGTTTCTTAATCTTATTTTTAGCCATTTATCAATCTCCTCTCTGTTCTAAGATTTTTTTCCTGTGTCATTAATAGTGGAGCTGTGGGCACATATGCTCTTGGTCCACATAAAGCAAATGTTTTGATGTCAGAACAATAGGTCAAATATTAAGAATTCAGTGATTTCATTCTCCTACCCTGGTTTCCTCCCTGTTCTAGCTGGACTTCCTTTAAAACACAAATTATCAAGAAGACATTTTTCGATCTGATTGCATTTTTCTGGGTGATACAGATATATAACCTTATGTATTTGGTGTACAGTAAGTGCTTTACTATAGTTTTAAGACGATATAATGATAAATATAAATAGAGTATTTAACTACGGCATGTTTAGTTCTATGGCAGGCTGCTTTAATATTTAAAAAGACAAAGTTTCTTGTTGTGATGGTTACATGAACTATTCATACACACAGTTGTTGTCGATGTCAAAGTAAAGACACCATTCAAGTCAAAGCAGACTTTGAGGAAGTAATGAAGATGTTGTGCAACAGTTTTATAAGATCTTCTTTCACTTACTTTTGTTCACTTTTTAATACTGTTTCTCTACTTTCTCTTACATGCACATACACATCTCACTAATAAACCACAGTGGCTCTTACCGTCCTTTCATTCCTCTGCGAAACCTCTGGTCCCGTCGTGACATTCTGTCCATGCACCGTTAAGACTGCTGTCAATCAGATATAATCCACCCAGTCGAGAAAGAAGCTTGTTAGCTGCATAAGTTCATGAGTGGGTTATAGCAGGCGTTGCCGTTTAATATTTTATTGTCATCAGCTTACGTTTAGAGTTTTTAAGTTCCCTCCCTAATGTGCAGAGTAGTTGTGTGAAGGAAAAAAAGCTGGCCCACTGACACCAGATGGCCAATCTGCCAGTTTAAAAAAAAAAAAAAGACCTATCCCAGCGAAGAGCTCCTCCCTCTTTATTTTGCTCTGCGGGGTTCACAGAGTGTGGGAGAGTTCAGCTTACAGACTTTTAAATGCAAACCTATTTATAGGAGTTATTTTATGGAAGTGTGTGTGTGTGTCTCAGAAGACTCCTGTGTGTTTTGCAATGAGTTGTGTTCCCACCAGCACAGTCGTAATCTCTTTATGAATGCCCCAATTACTGCACTGTCCTGATTATTTAGTAAAGCACTACATTCATTACACACGACAAACAGGAATATTTTCTGTAATTTGATCACTTGCTAAATGTATAGTTTCAGACTGTAATTTATGGTAGCGGTAGACTGGTCAGCAAATACATTTCTGTAAAATCCAGAGTACAGGACATACAAGCTAAAACAATACAAACAGTATAACCACAGCCTCCTATTATCTAGTGCTAAAAACCCTCATCGCTTCATACTTTATGCATATACAACAGAGTCGGTGATGGTAGATATGAATCACACTTACCTGAAACTGTTGTCACTGGTAACTTTATTTTAGAGAGCATTGTCAGAGTTGTACAAAAGCACACAGTTTTCTTCATAGGCCACATGAAAACATGATGAGCTGTATATTAGAGACACAAACAAACCCCAAAAGCAAAATTCAGTTACTTTTATGTCTTAATGACTTTACAGGCTACATTGTGGTTCACCAAACGTTCAAAGACAATGCAGAAAACAAAACACTTCTATTTATCATGATAGTACTCAAGTTAAAACTTACGCACACAAAATAACAAATATTTAATACTGTATTAATTCACTTGAATTCATAGAATGTGACTAAATAGCTAAACAATCTAGCGTTTCCTGATTTTCTTTGCATAATTTAAAAGGTCTAGTAAATGTGAACAATCTTACAACAGTGTTAAAGGATGTACATTAGAAAACAATAGAAAACGATAATTAGGTCTCAGTTGTCACTGAAATTAACTGTCATGTGTTGTTATCATATTACCTCACATGCAGTTTGAATGCTTCCAGCAATAACAAATGTAAAAACCAAATTGAAGCCACATCAGAGCATTATAACAAAAAAAAATTAACAATGGAAAAGTAAGCATGTTGAACAAAATTTTACAGTAATACCAACTAGTGTTATGTAGCTATAAAATAGTACCTTCACCATCTACTTTTGTTAATGCTGAGGTTCAAGTACTGTTAAAATGTACACAGACTGCTTTTTAGGGATCAGATCATAGCCAGTCAAAATACCACACCACTTGAGTCCCTTTTGTTCAGAATTCCCTAAAATAGCAGACATCTGCGAGTATGCACATTGGTGGACAGATTTTTCAAGATTATGCACAGCGATGTAAAGCTGGTAACAGTAAAGTAATGAAACAAATATCACACTCTATTTGTATAAATATGTGAAGAACGATTTTGTAAAATACTGTGTCAGCATGCAGACAGGTCAGAAGGAGCTGCCCTGATGGAGTCCTTAGTATATATTAGTCTTCAGACACAGGATAACAAAGGATGTTCAATGCAACAACGTACATAAAACAGTTGATAAGAATTTCTTTATTTTAATGGTTCTCAGTCTGGTAGTCACAAGAAAATTGATGGGAAGAATAATTATAATTAGAACAACTATAAACCCATGCACTTGAACTTGATGAACTGATGAAATGGTAAATAATCACATATTTGACCAATAATATCACTGAATTATCCAGAAAACTACAGTACCACGGACAAGTTATAACAGCCTGGAAGAAATCTGTCACCTTATTTTAGTGAATGACAACTGTAACAGCCTGAGAACCATTGCTCTTTTTGAAAGAGACACATACAATCAAAAGCTAATTAAAATGTGATATGTTGAATGTGTTAGAGCTTTAGCTTCTATGGCAGGTAAAACATTTACAATCTGGGATCTTGCAATAGCACCACTGGTTTAATGAGGTCACTGCCTGTCTGTTGGTCTCACTTCCTCCGTCGGCCACAGAATTTACCCTGGCAGCCAGAGCCTAAAGAGGAGGACAGAGAAAGTTACTCTTCATTTTTTATGATACATATTGTATGAGTAAATGTTAAACTCTAAAACATATAATTGGGTTGAACATGAAAACACAAATGTTCTTGCTGCCTTAAAAGTCTGAGTAAAGTAAATAATTTGTTTCAGTTAAAATGTAAAGTAATAAATTAGCCAAAAACAGGTAGTAAACTTAAGACATCAGTCACTCTTGAGCACACATTATAGTATAACTTCCTCCTTACATTAACTAAGTCTTGAGGGTTATTTTTTCATTTGCCACACTGCCCTGTAGTTCCTGTATTTGTGGCTGTAAAGCTATGTGGCAAGTTTTAAACATCCCAGTTCTGTGGAAACCAGAGGTATTTCAGAGAATGATAATGATGATACTCTAGATCACTTGTAGATACTCGAAGTGTCTACAAGTGAGATCCACCATGCATTAGAGGAACACATAAAATGTTTACATTTGTTGTAAACAAACTTCCCTGTAACCTAGGAAAATAAGACTTTGTGGAAAATTTTATGTGCAACATTGTGTGCTAATATGCTACGTAACTCAAACTGATTAGTCAGTGTTAAGCTGTCATTTAAGTCATTTAAAGTATCAGTTTTGAAATGGGTCAAATTCATAGCAAAAAGTTCACTTTATGCCAGTTCAATCTTTTTACAGATTATATATATATATACACACACACACACACACACACACACATACA
>JAUYWH010000006.1:15194264-15204495 GCA_034779795.1 Ctenopoma multispine | reverse complement strand
ATCAATAGCCCACTTAGAAATCCCCTTACTGATAAAAATGCTGATGTGTCAAATACTTATTTCCCCCGCTGTATCAGTTACATACAGTTTTAATGGTATATTTACTATTCCCATCAAAATTAAACTTAAATATTACGATATGTAGAAGTCAACGTACCACCTGGACCCATACCACCACTATATGGCCCCAGTCCACCACCGACTCCAGCAGGGCCTGTTCCTGCACCTCTACCTAACCCTCCGGGACCACCAAGGGTTCCATCACCTCCAGGTCCACCACCAATGCCTCTGGATCCGTAGCCTCCAGGACCAGCTCCGTATCCTCCAGTTCCTGCGCCATAACCCCCTGGACCAGTACCATAGCCACCAGGACTACCAACACCTGCTCCATATGCTGAAAGAAAGATAGAAACAATGATGATGTTATTTCTTATACCGCTTATTTATAAATTTGTTTTTATAAAGAAGATGATTATAGTCATAGAACCTTTTCCTGACTTTCCTGTTCCCTGACCTGCTCCAGTTGGGTAACGTATACCTGTCACAATAAAGAGAGAAAGAAAACAATATGTTGTATTTTAACTAGCTTCACTCATGTCTTTGGTGTCATTTACAATATTGTATGTTTGCGTACCTCCACCTGGCAAAACTCCTGCTCCACCGGCGCCATAGCCTATGATACATAATTTATAATGCGATAAATGTGAGGGCATCAATTTTGGGAGTGAATACACAACCAGCAAAATATAGCTTACTTTTTCCAGGTTTAAAGGCTCCTACTCCACCAGGCCCACCAGCCTCATGTACCAAACTTGCTCCTCCAGGGCCTACTCCAACTCCACCTGGACTACTTCCAGCTCCTCCTGGCCCTCCACCAATTCCACCAGGTATACCACTTACACCTCCTGCTAGAGCCCCATCCGCTCTGTACACTACATTTAAAAAAATAAACAAATAAAATAGTACGTCTTTTTCTACAAATGATGCAAAGGAGTTTTTTAGCAGAGGGAATATGTTAAAGTTGTAGATGCTGAAAGTTGGTTGGTTGGTACAATGGCAATCATGATGGGGAAAGAACTATACCTTTGGGTGGTTTTGGTGTTCCTCCTACTCCACCAACTGCACCTCCTGGTCCAACTCCTGTTCCAGCAGTAGGACTGTCTCCTCTTCCCACACCTGCTATTCCACCTGAAAGTCCCCCTTCTCTCCCTGCACTAGAAGGACCACCTCCCACACCTCCTGGTCCTCTACCTGTGCCAACTGTACCACTTCTCTCTCCATCAGGTCCACCCTCTCCGTCTCCTTCACCTGGTGTGTCACCTCTGGGAACGCCTGCAGACAGAGGATAGAAGGATGCCAGACCTGTGTTCAAGCGTGGGATTAATAGTGGAGCTAAGAACCATAACAAAGTCAGTAATTGCCAAAACTATTACATTTTGCATTACTACAGAGAACAAGCATGGTGAGCAGAGTCCCCTGAATGTGATTTTCTTCTTACTTCTTGATGGCACAATCTCTTCTATTTTTTGGAGTAAAAAGTAATACATAGTTGCTATTCTGAATGTGTATGATGTTTGTTTGATTATTTTATGATTATATTTTAGAGGTCATGTTGCCTTTCCCCTTTAGTAATATGCTGTGTGATAACACTGGTCAACTTTTTGCTACCTGTGCAAAATTATTTTTTTGGAATCCGACCTGCTAATCACAAAAACACATCAGTTTTGTTGTTTCAAGTACAGTTTTAATGAAAATGATGTAGTTTTTTGTACTTGTAGAGTAGGTTGTTTGGTATTGGTGCCTATCAATATACTACAACTATAGGAAAATAGTGCGTATTAACCAGCATATCAACTAGCTTTTTAATGTTTTTTTACATTGACAGACACATGAACCACCTTATGCAGTTTAAACACAGGTAAATACAAAATGCTGTTGTCTATCTCTAAAACCTTACGTGATGGATAAATTCTGATTACACTGTGTTCAGCACGTGAAGTGTAACTAAAAACACTTTACACTCTAAAAAACAAAAAACACTCTAAGGAAGTAGCCCTGAAATTTGTTGTAGTTGTTCAGGGGTTAAATTGTATTTTATTATTACCTGGAGGTGTGAGAGGTTTAGCTCCAGGCGGTGTCGCACCTGAAACATCACTACCAGAACCTGCAGGACATATACAGCTTAAAAATGTATGAAATATTTTTTTCAAAACAAGAGCACGTGTCCTGTTTAATGGATTTTCAAACTGAGGAGGCAATGAAAAAATCTTGCAGGAATCATAGCTCAGAGAGGTAAGGCAAAGAAATGCTCACCTACAGGAGGGGCTCCTGTTCCACCTGAATTTTAAAGTGAGATAAAACCACGAGAAACATTAGAGTGAGAGCCTCAGAGCCACTCCATTTTACAACAGGGAGAGTGCAGGCATCACTAACATAATTTAACAGAAATTCGTGCGTCACATAGGCCTACTTACCAACACCTGTCCCAGCTGTTTGGGGAAAAAAAGAACAGAAATACTGGTAAGAGAAGTGCTAAGAACAGTATTTCTATTTTATCAAAGTTTATGGAGGTTTACATACCACTTGGTTGTACAGCCCTACCACCAACTGTAATAAAACAAATATAATCTTAGGCAGCTCCCAGTCAGTTTCACTGTTTATTTTTAAAGATAAATACTCTTTAAATATGTTTGTAGCCAGCTTAAACCATGCAGTATTTCGTGGTAACAGGTTTGTAATAGAAACGGCAAGAAAAGCCGTCACTCTCAGGCACGAGTATACCAGTGACGGCTGTAAAAACAGTCAGGTGGAAAAAATATCTGTATCTAAGTGCAAAGCATTTGTGATAGCTTGCTACACCACTGTATCATACTAGCAGATTATTTAGGTTATGTTCTTTACAGTAAACTATGACCTCTCACAAGTAACATCCATTTTTGGGATACTTTACATCCACTTACCAGGGGGGGCTCCTGTGGAACCTGTAGAAGAAAATGGTATTACTACAAATACAAAAAAACAAATATATTTGTTTGAGAAATGTTAAAGACTATCAGGAATTTTCAGTTTTGAAAAATTGTTCTGGATCTTAGGTGATAGAAAGTGGAAACAAAGTATTTTATATGTGGGCACATGGTGGCACTGTCCACATCACATTCTATTTACAATGTGCCTTTATACAAAATTTGTTTGAATATTCACCAAAAGAAAATGAGCTTAAGAAATATACAGGACCTAAACACAGCCTGCATTTTAACAGTCTTGACAGAATTGGATGGACACACAATTATCACAGACAAAGAATTTCTAACTATAAAATATACACTGACCTGGAACGTAAGTCCCATTGAGCCCTGTTTTTTTTAAAGATAATTTATGAAAAAAGAAGACAGGTTAAATATGACAACAAATAAGGCAACACAGTTTCTTACACAATGACACAGTTACTTTCATACTAATTCCAAATAATTATAATATTAATATTAGCATATAAATAAATAAGCACATTCATGCTGCATTAATATGCATATTCTGCTACGTAATGACAAAATACCTGGTCTTGCGCCAATGATGGGGATTCCTGTTCCACTTAAGCTGTCTCCGTCAGCTCCTGTGCCCACTGGTCTGCCAGCTACACCAGTACCTCCTGTTTTAATATTGATGTAATAGCCTTTTCACATTTGCACACTTCTTAATCTAATAAAATAATAAAATAGTAAATTTAATATGCAACAAAGAATATTAAAGATGTTCATATTTCTCAAGCAATGATATTTTTCTTGTCATAATTGTTACTGTCTGTGCACAAATGAAGAGACAGATTTCCAATAATTCAGCTTTAGGATAAGCACACCTTCTACTCCAGGACTTCCAGACCCTTCCAACACACTGCCAGCAACACCATCACCTGAGATGGGGGATTTTAAAAGAATTGCAAGATGTTAGATGTTAACGAAAAGTGTGCTTTTGTCTGCTTTTTGCTGTGGAGTGTAAAGATACCTTCTGGTGCTGGTGCTGGAGCTGGTATACCTCCTGCGACTCCAGGTCCTCTTCCTGATGACACAGATGATTGCACATAGATTTTTAAATTAATGATTAAACTGTGGGCAAAATAACTTTTCTTAACCAAAAAAAGTTTCCTTGAGCTTACCACTGGGTCCAGGTGTTGTTGCTGCACCCCTGTCAGTGCTTGTGTCATTCACTGAAACACCAGTGCCGGCCCCTGGTCCTGCTCCAGGTACAACTCCACCAGGATGCCCTAGAGTAACATGATAGATTCAGAATAAATCCTTTCAAACAGCTAGGTTCTATGTTTACTTAAAACTGTTTTGTCAGACTACACCTTACCATACTTGGCAGCTTTAGATCCAGCTGTTCCATAGCCTAAGGATAATTAAAAAATAATATATCATATAAATATTGACTATTTAGGTAATGTAAACACAGTAATTAAGAAAAGACATTTGTAAAAAGGAGAGAAGCAATTGAAAGTGGCCAGACATGGCATGTACTTTGACTTTGAAACAAAAAGTGATTGTTGGAATTTAAAGCGAAAATGTGTCAGATTTTCAAACTTAAGTAAATTATTGCATAAAAAACGTACTGCAGTAGGTATTCAGTTTTTGAAATTTTGAAATTTCATCAGTAGTCATGGTTAAGCAAGAGAGATTTCATAATCAGGAAACTGATGGTTTTTTACTGTACTGCAGTACAATGATGAGGAGTCAGATGTGAAATATCTACAGTATATTACTGCACTATATTTACAACTTTGTCAGAAAAAGTTTTAAAACTATGAAATTAATCTTCATATATTACTTCTCTTAAACTTAAACTTTAATTTAAACTTTTTGTTAACATGAATGTAACCTAATAATTTGTTTACTGGCTTGGTGTAGTTCAAGAGATCGGCAAATTATATTGACGATCAATAAAGGTCGGTTTATACAGTTTATACTTAAATTGATTACTGATTTAGAATTTTAAGGTGACTTAGATCTGAAAGCTAACTCTCTTCTGAAAACCAACCTGGACCCCCAGTGCCAGTTCCAAAACCTCCTGGTCCATAACCACCTATAAAATTATGAAAGACTAGAGTATAAAAAAACTCAGTACACATGTCATTGAATAACAGAAAACTGAAAAAAATATTTGCTTTAATCCTCCAATGCTCAGTGATTATCATACATAAATGACTAACCCCCTAGTCCTACTCCAACTCCAAGTACCCCACCAGCACCAGTTCCAATTTGACCTGATTATGGTAATCATATAAAAATATGTTTGCTTTTACTGTAACTTGGATAATTCCTTCGTCAATGTTTTAAGGAACAAAAACAGGATGTTTTAATACCATATTTAGGAGGTTTTCCTCCAGCTCCATATCCCGTTCTCCCAGTCCCTAGTGTTCCTCCCGTCCCTGGGCCAAAGCCACCTGCTGCTGCACCACCAAATCTTCCATCCAGGCCAGATCCTGGAACTCCACCACCACCAGGAAGCCCTAGGAAGGAGCAGCAATGGGTGAGGTATTTTAGCTTTCAGACACCTACATGCCTTGAATTTTAAGGTAATTTTCTCAATTAAATTATTTTACATTCTTACATTATTTTATGTTCAACACTAGTCACATAATGATTAATGTAAAATGAATGTGCCGTATTTGAGAGACTTGGGTCTCCCAAGATATCCTAGAAACACCAGTTAAATAAAAGACGTACAAACCACAGTGTGAGCTTTTGTGAATGTCTTTGTTAAGTAAAAACTTTGATGTGCTCACATCCAGCACTATGTTTCTGGCTGTTCTAACTGCGGTATGCTGGTGGTAAAGCTCCACCAACTAATATTTTTGCATCAACAGTGACAATATGAATGAAATCAATTGTTTAAGAAAGAATGTTCTTCTTTTTGTACCTCCAGCACTGCCTGGTCCAAAACCACCCGGTCCACCTCCTGTTCCAATACCAGAACCAGGTATCCCACTAGTCCCCAATCCAACTCCAGGTCCTCCACCAGTTGTTATTCCAGTACCTCTTCCTGGAACCCCTCCTCCTACTCCAAGGCCAGAACTAGAGCCAGTTGCTCCTACACCCAGGGCACCTCCCGGCAGACCTGGAGAGTAACATGGTATTACAAATTATAAACAGGCTGTTTTTATTGCAGACAATTTAAGAGCAATTTAATTTTCACACATATTTAATAACACTTTTGTCTGTTGCATAGGGGTGTTGGAAAATACTGATAGATTTTGCAGTATTATGTTTACTTGATTCTTTAATTGATTTTAATTTAAAAATGTATCTGTTTAAACCCCAGAACACTAGATGCCAGTGTTGTGTATGTTGTGAGTTTTTTACTCAGAATTATGGTGGTGTGTTCACCACTGTTTTTTTTAACAGTTTTTCCTGACAGTTTTCCTAATGTGTAATTTTTTTAAAAAGTGCAATATTTTAAAGTTGTTTCTTACCATATTTTCGGGCTTTGGCACCTGCATAACCTGTAAAATGCAGATACATTATTAGTATTTCAACTCAGACATAGTTATGTTTCATCCTGATTTTCATCATACCTCCAGGTCCGAATCCACCTGATCCAATGCCAGTTCCAACTCCACCTGGTCCAAAGCCAGTACCGACACCACCAGGTCCAACGCCACCAGGTCCAATGCCACCAGGTCCAACTCCACCTAGTCCAAAGCCAGGTCCAGCACCCGCAGGTCCAACTCCACCTGGTCCAAAGCCAGTGGCAGTACCACTTGGTCCAAAGCCAGTATCTGCACCCCCAGGACCAACTCCACCTAGTCCAAAGCCAGGTCCAGCACCCCCAGGTCCAACTCCACCTGGTCCAAAGCCAGTACCTGCACCCCCAGGACCAACTCCACCTGGTCCAAAGCCAGTGCCAGCACCACCAGATCCAACTCCACCTGGTCCAAAGCCAGTGCCAGCACCACCAGGTCCAACTCCACCTGGTCCAAAGCCAGTTCCTGCACCCCCAGGTCCAACTCCACCTGGTCCAACTCCAACTGGTCCAAAGCCAGTGCCAGTACCACTTGGTCCAAAGCCAATACCTGCAACCCTAGTGCCAGCACCACCTGGTCCAACTCCACCTGGGCCATATCCTGCTCCAGCACCTCCAGGCCTGACTCCTCCAGTGCCCATTCCTGGACCTCCAAGTGCTCCACTTAACATGCCTGTGAGGAGAAGACCAGTCCTTTCTTATTGGTATTTGTATTTAAATACAATAGTAAATTAACAATTAAGAGTTTTTCAGTTATGTAACTATTCTTACCATATTTACGAGCTTTGGCAGAAGCATCATACCCTGAAATACAAACAAATTAATTATACATTTGTCTTTGCTAATGCAAATACTTTAGACTTCATAGTTACCTCCAGGTCCTGTTCCTGCTCCTCCTAGTCCGGTTCCAGTGCTACCTGGGCCGTATCCAGTTCTACCAGGCCCATAACCCACTCCTCCTGGCCCAATGCCAGCACCACCTGGACCAAAACCAACACCTGAGCCAGGTGCCACACCAGTACCAAGGCCAACACCTCTTCCCAGTCCTCCTCCTGCAAGACCTCCAGCTGCACCAGTGCCTACACCACCTGGACCAACACCGTAACCAGGCCCTAGTTGCGTGCCTAGGCCAAGTCCAGCTCCACCAGCTGGTCCTCCTCCTCCTAGGCCTCCAACTGCACCAGTGCCTGCACCACCTGGCTGACCTGGAAAAAATACATTCTGATTGATAGACTTAAAATCACTTAACTTAAAATAACCCGTCAACAGGTCTTTTCAGTGTTTTTAAATCACCGTAACTCTTTCAACGTGATTGAAAAGAAAATCTGTTTCTGAAAGCAGAGATTCTGTTCTTTTCAGCGATATTCGGGTCGTTATGTAATACAAAGCATGTGTACATATAAAATTTACAATTGTCTCACCATATTTGCGGGCTTTGGCTGAGCCAGGGCCGTAACCTGTGACACAAAAAAATTAACAGTTACTGAGACATAAAATAACATAGGCAAGATTACTTAAAAATTTATTTTGTAAAATTATAGTAATTGTAGAGATATATGTTAATAATATTCAAAGACATTAATTTAATATAATTTACTAAATGTTCTTAAATGGATTCATCAAATTAAGGTCTGCTACTCCAGATTTATCTAAACCAGGGACAGTTCCAGGTCCTCCACCTCCAAACCCTGGGATTATCCCTGGTCCACCTCCTGTTCCAACTCCACCTCCAAATCCAGGTACAGTTCCAGGTCCAACTCCTGTTCCAACTCCACCACCAAATCCAGGTACAGTTCCAGGTCCACCTCCTGTTCCAACTCCACCACCAAATCCAGGTACAGTTCCAGGTCCAACTCCTGTTCCAACTCCACCACCAAATCCAGGTACAGTTCCAGGTCCAACTCCACCACCAAATCCAGGTGTGACTCCAGGCCCTCCTCCAGGGAGTCTTCCAGCCTCACCTCCTAAAGCTCCTCCTTGACCCAGTGCACCTCCTCCAGTGCCACCTGGTCAAGTAAACAAACAGGTGAGCTTACAAAAATGTCAATACAAAGTAATAATTAGATGTTGTTTATGTCTATTGGAAGTTATTCAATAGTATTATTAATTAGTATAACAAGTTGTTGAACATGAAGTTGACACCGCAATCTGGTGTTGTTTACCATATTTAGCTGCAGCTTTGGCTGGATTCTTTGATTTGCCTATCCCTGTAATTGAAATAATAAATACATTTATTAAATAAATATATTTATCATTGACTTCTTCACCTACAAAGTTTACTGCATTGCTGTTTCTTGTGTACCTGATTTTGGTGATATAAGAGGATAACCATGAAAAACCCCAGGCAGCTGCTGTCCACGACCATCTAAGGTGATTGATAACACTTCAGAGATGCTCATAATATGGAATACTGAATTGCAGCCAGGTATAACATATTGTTAGTAATGAATAAGTAATTATTTACAAATCTCTTAATTTACTACAGTTCATGACTTTATAACACTCACTGCTTGTTCCCGCAGGTCCAGTACCCCCCTGGCCAAGTACACCAGCACCTGTGAGAAAGGGACATAGTTTTTATTTTAGGAATATGTTTCATCATGTCTTGTGATTTTTGTCAGACTCTGCTGTCACTGGTTTCCAGTCTGTAGTCTCCACATCTTAGAACATACTATATGTGCTGTTCCCTCTTTTTCTCTAGTGTCTTTGTTATCTAAAATGTTGGATTAGTTTGTAGTCTAGAAAGCTGTTTTTCAGGTCACTAAATTATTAGGAGAAATGACCAGGTAAGAGTTGGGTCAAAGTGGCCTAGTCAAAGTGGTTAGTTTTCCCAATTAGCACCATATGTGGGTGTTTTTTTTTTCTTTCATTTGTATTTGTGTAACATAGGTTAGCATTTGTGTGGAGCCCCGTGATTATCTATGATAAATGATCTTGTATCACTGGGCTCATCACTTGGGATCAGGCCCTTGACAAGCGAAAACATTCACTAGGCTTACTTGCCATGTTTACACTGACTTATCCTACTTTTTATCTGTTTTTAATTCCTGCCCTCCAATAAAACAGCAAAAGAGCAAATGTGAGCATTTATAACATATTGAATCCTGTGCCAATCAAGTGTCTTTAAAGTATTCATTCTTGTCATTGTTGTAACCAAAGTCCCTGTTTAAAGTGGTCCCACTGACTGCTGTAAAAGGGTTGTGACAGATGGCACACATGCAAACACACCAGTCTGAGGCCCAAGTCCAGATCCTGTGGCCACTCCAGGGAGAACTCCACGGCCTCCAAAACCTAGCATGGAGGTAAAAAGACATTAACCAAATATTCAGACCAAATATTTCTCAGTGATATATTGCAGCATTATTTGCGATATGTGTTACAGCATACCTTGGCCTGGTACAAATCCACTTTGGTAGAGTCCAGGCACTCCAACTCCTGTGTGACACATATTGACATTTAGAACAGGGACAAAAACAATTTGGCTGATCATAAAATACGAACTAAACTAAATAAAGTGTCTTCTTTGGAAATTTACTAGTGGTGGGCATAGATTAATTTTTTTAATCTAGATTAATCTCACTGTAATCTTAGAATTAATCTAGATTAAAATGGCTCATTTGAATTCTGCCGAAGGCATTCACAATATGTGTGCTACCCAAATAATGACTAAAAGTAAGTCTTTGAGAACGGGTTTCTCAAGCCAGGTGGCGCATTAGAC
>JAUYWH010000006.1:15164650-15191589 GCA_034779795.1 Ctenopoma multispine | reverse complement strand
CCAGTTCCATAGCCTCCAGGTCCGACACCACCTGGTCCGACACCACCCGGACCAACTCCTCCAGGCCCAGTTCCATAGCCTCCAGGTCCGACACCACCTGGTCCGACACCACCCGGACCAACTCCTCCAGGCCCAGTTCCATAACCACCAGGTCTGACACCACCTGGTCCAAAACCATCTCCTACACCAGCAGCTCCCTGTCCTGCTCCAAGCCCTCCAGGAACACCATAGCCACCTCCCAGAAAAAAAAAATTAGATATACTGTGCTTTGCTCTTTCAACAGATGGTTTCTAGGCTTGTCTCTGTACCTCATATAAATTAATCTACCTCGTCCATTTGTAAAGTTTACGAAATTTGAGCTAAAATGTTATGTATATATTTCTTACTAACTGCTACCACTACGTTTACTAACTAACTACCATCTTAAATAGTCATTCTAACACTGGTGAAACTGGTCTAACACTGGTCTTACCTGTTTTTGGAGGCTTTCCACCTGTAAAAGGAAAACAGTTACAGCAATTAAATTAACAGTAACGTGATGAAATCTTAACCCACAGATTTTTACCATCTATCTGTACATAGATAATCAAAATGTTAATAAGCCATATTTGTGTTACCTGCCCCCAAGCCCCCAGGTCCAACCCCCAGTCCACCACTTCCTGGAATGAAGGTGCCAGGCCTGATGCCTCCTGGCCCGACTCCAACTCCTCCTGGCCCGACTCCAACTCCTCCTGGCACGACTCCCACTCCTCCTGGTCCCACTCCTCCCGGCCCGACTCCAACTCCTCCCGGCCCAACTCCCACTCCTCCCGGTCCCACTCCTCCTGGCCTGACTCCTCCTGGTCCTTGAACATCAAAGCCCCCCAAGGAAAACAGTTACTAGGACATCAAAAAATATTAGGGGTGGTGGTGGAGGTACTGACACATTTTTAAATGTTTTAGCTAATATTGTTGTTCTTTGTGACCATAATTGCATCTGAAACTCATGCCGGTATCTTACTAATATCAATATACCCTGCCTGGTCAGTGGAATTCAGTGTCTTCTCTCAGTTTAACATGTCAGGATTCATATGCACTGTAGAATTTCAAACTTAAGATAAATCCTTGGTTTATTAAATTGAGCAGAAAACAGAAATGACATCCACCTCCACCAGCTCCTGGACCAAAACCAGCACCGGCTCCTCCTGCTACAACTCCTCCACCAGGCTGAAATCCAGTCCCGGCTCCCCCAGGGCCAAATCCTGTTCCAGTACCACCTGGTCCAAATCCAGTTCCAGGAACTGCCCCGGGTCCTATTCCAACCCCAGCTCCTCCAGTGCCAGCAGGTATGTATATTCCTAATAATCAGAACCAGGTCAGTGCGACAATGTATGTACTTGTTCTGTGTTCCAGTAAAACGTATTACATTGTGTTATTGTTATATTGTTACGGATAGACCTAATTTACAGTGCTTTAAGAGGGTTAAAACTTTACATCAGCTGTATTCGCAGAACAGTTTAATAAACTGTGTTTTCATTATTTTGGCCTACTAACAGATGACAGAATTTGTGGAATTTATGAGTCATCTGTCAAGACTAATGACCCTTCATTTTCTTCTATTTTGCAAGCACTTAATAAAACCCATTTAATTTGTCTAAATAACAAGAAGTACATTTACAAATAGGATCAGATGCCCCACAAGCAGAGAGAAAGCGTGTGCCCTTGCGTTATGTGTGTGTATATGTGTGCTTGTTTATAGCGATTATCAACCTTCTTTTGATTTTCTCCGTAGTCGATAATAAACACTACTTCATCCAAAAGGCATGCTTCTTTGGTCATAATTCTCACACTTTTCTGCACCTATGTTCTGTTTCACAAATCACGATTACCAAAAATAGAAACCTAGAGAGTGAACAACTATAAAAGGAAAGGTTTTTTAAGATCCCACAGTCCAGATGTGAAAAAGGGTCTGTAGGGATTCCTAAAGAATGTGAGTTACTAACCTCACAGTAATGCCATGCACAGCACATTAACAACACGCAGTAAATAGCTTAACTACACAGCCCTTCAGCTTTGCCCACTGGGTTCTGCAGGATGGAAACCTTCTCCTCCACTTTGTACTGATGAGAATGTAAGCCTTTGGTGATCGTGACTTTCTTCTAATGCCAGGAAAAAAGTCTGACCCAGCAAAATATCTGAAAATGTACTGGTTAGATTGGCACAAGTTTTGTTGCAGACAATAATATTTCCCAAAAAATTAGATTGAAATGTACAAACATTGTTGGATGATTTACTATGCAAAATGGTGCCAACATTCATGTAGCATTTAAAAAAATTTTGTTTGTTCAATATTTAGTTTAGCTAACAGTTTAGTTTTCTTTTCTAGTATAGCCTTGAAGAGCTGTTGGCATTGCTCATTCTGAATTTTACAGTGACCAAATAACTATGAATACTTAGAATCACAATATAACTCAAAAACCTACATAGTCCTTTGTTCATGTCTCACTCTTCTCATTTCCCCTAGATTGTCTATCCCGTCTGAATAAAGCACTTTTCATGTAAAACTTAACAAGTTTTAGATGCCAGCTCTCAGACTGACCATTGTTGTTATAACTGAATATTCTTTGATTTAACTTGTTTTCAATTCACAGATAAATCAAGATGACTGAGATTTATAGAAATCTAAGTACCAGTACAGATCCAGCCTGCTCTAGTAAACCAAAACCCCAAATCTAAACGAACCAGTGACACCCTAGTCAACTTACACCCTAGTAATTATACAGTGTTTCAGTCTGACATTGTATTAAATTTAAATTACATAGAAGACCTTTTTAAACACGCAACTCTCTCTTTGAGCAGAATGAGGAAAAACATGATAGTAATCTCCTCACATCAGCTCAATATCCACTCTTAGATCAAACAGCCAAGACAACAATACAGGATGTGGAGGCATCATGTCTGGAACACACAGTTCTAGTTAAAGCTTTTAATAAGGCGAAGCACTTCATTAAAAGCTTTTACCTATAAAACTATTGCCCAGACCCCGTGTCTCAAGAGGTATTAAAAATACACGTGGGCTTTGTAAAGACACAGAAAACAAACAGTGTTACCATACTGTGGTTAATCTAAGGATTGTCATTCTTATTTAACATGTTTGCATACTGAGGGGCTTTCATTCAACATAAATGTTAACAACGTTTTGTTTATATACAGTATAAGAAAATAATTTAGTCCCCTCTGACTAACTCTCTGACCAACATGGAATCAGTTCAGTATCCTCCACAGAGGGAATATTTAACTGACAGCAGACTTGAAATGAGTTTGACCTTTAGTTCACAGGTTGTAAATACATTCACACATTCCTAGCCTTGCACAAATAAGTCACAGCTGACTTAGACAAGATGTAAGCTACAGGAATTGTAATGATGTACATTATAATCACTTATACTACTGCAAACAACTGTGAACCTACACTTAAATAAATTCACATATTTAGTAAACCACATTTTTTGCACTCTGCATTCTGCATAAATATACATTAATACAGGATTTTTTTGCATCATCATTAAATCTGCAGCAGCAATTTCTACTAGAATATTAGACATCATATTTGCCATCATTACCATATTTTATGCAATCATTAAATGACAGTTCTTAGAAGAAATATAACAAACTGCTAAGAAAACATCCATGAGTCCATGCTTGCCTCTTCTGCCTAAACTGCTACATAAATTTGACACCTGTTCCACAGGTGCTGCACTGCTAAGCACTGCACACATGCACTTAAGGGGGCCCACCTCCTTGCAGTGAAGGCTTCCACAGAGCCAGGAGAAGGACTCCATGTAGGTACGTGGTTACTGTCCCTCTCGCCATCTCACTCCCAAATGTCCCTCTCCACTCCACAGCTCCAGGTTTTATCCCCAGCAAACCAGGGCTCAATCAGGGCTCAACCAGGCCTTCAGAAAGAAGGAGGGAAAATGAGTGAGAGCAGAAAAAAGGGTCAAGATGCAAGACAGGACACTGTGTAATTGGCTAAGAGACACAGAAAGATAGAGAGAAAGATAGACAAGGAAAGAGGGGGAGAAACACACTGGATCACCTCATTAAACCAAATGGGTTGTTCTAACCCCCAAGTGATTTTAGGCTGCATTTATTTGGTTCTCCCATAAAGAGTTTGAAGGGGGGGGCTGAGTAGGAGGTGGAGAGGGGTGACATGTGAGAGACGAGAGTCTGTGTAAAAACTGGGGGTTTCTATTTTTCTTTCTCTTCAAAAAGAAAAAAAAAGGAACTGTGCCAGAAGATTGTTTTGTATTTCCAAACATGTCATGTTTAAGTTGAGGAACACATACTGTAGTGACTCCAGACATAAGTTGTTAATCTTTGATATCCACTTATGAAATGTAGCTTCAGAACATTTAAGCATTTCTAAAAAATTAAATTATAATGGTAACATAAATATTGTGACACCGATGCTGTCCATCCAGCCGTATCTGTGGCTGACTGAGCCACAGTTGTCTTATTATTTCATTTATTGTGGGGAAAAAAAGCTGTCCGAACTGGCCTGACCCTATGTGAAAAAGTAGTTGCTCCCTAAACCTAATAACTGGTTGTGCCACTCTTGGCAGAAACAACTGCAGTTTGCTATAATGTGCCACTCACATTGCTGTGTTTTCAAGCATGAACACATGCCACAGCATCTCAATTGGATTATTTGTGGACTTCAACGCCACTCTTAGCCACTCAAAAACCTTAATTTTGTGTTGTCATTTTCAACCCAGGTGGGTTTAGACAGCTGTTTCCCCTTGATAAATAAAATCATCATTAAAAAACATAATTTTGTATTTACTTAGGTTATCTTTGTGTAATATTAAGATTTGTTTGATGATCAGAATAATTTAAGTGTGACAATATGAAAAAAATAAATCAGGAAGAGGGCAAATACATTTTCACAGCACTGTACCTGGAAACAATAAGTGTTTTTGTTTCATCCAGTGCTTTTGCTGTAGTTTTTCTCCATGTTTGGGCTGGCTGGTCCTGTCCCAACTCCTGAGGGTTGATGTCTCTGTCTGGTAAGATTGTGAAACATTTTCTTTCTCTCATGGTAATGGACCAGGAAACTGATGAAGTAAATGTGCTAATGACACCAAAGTACTGAGAGGCTGACCATGAAACACTTGAGTCCTGTTGCAGAGAGAGCTGTGCTCATCAATTGGCAGAAAAATATAGCAGTTCTTTATATAAATCTTGTTCATCTGTTGCCACATCACCCCTGGCTGATGGCCATCTGGCTAAGCCTAGACTAGAAGGGTCAGAAAAAATGACCTTGTTACCTAATCTACTTGTGTATAATTTTTTTTCAGTCTTTCACAGTACAGTCTTGTAAAGTTATCAAATGATAAATTCATCACAAATGACAGACACTGATGTGAGTCCGCCTGGAATGTGGCAAATGTTTCTGAAATGTGATCATGTAGAAACTTTTGGCTCTGAGTTCTGTCCAAAATGGCTCAATTATTGAAGTAGTGTATGGTATATTTTTATTTCTGCAAGTTTATGTGTATCTATAATGTGCTTCAACTCCCCAGCCGTGTGCCTGTATGTATTTGTGTGTTAGAGAGAAAGAAGGAGCAGGCCAGTGCTACCTGAGCACCCATAATTGGTCCTAAAGTGTAGTTTTATTGCTTTATTTTCAGATATGTTATGGTTTGTATTCTGCTTTGATGGAACTACATAGTTATGCAGTGAAATAATAATAGGGTAATGAGATGGAAGAATGAAAGAAAAAATAAAACTATACGCTTAAAGTCATGTGCATTTTATGCCTTGTCATCATTAATACTACTGTGGAATCGTGTTTTTGTGCACACGATACAGAGACAAATGTACAGTATATATTTTTGTGGGTAAAACATTTTTGCCTCGGCCAATAGACCTACTAGCCACATTGACTGGTGACTCAAAAAGTTAATTTTGGACCCTAGTTGCAGAATTAGTTTATACAATGAGAAAATCTGACTTCTTTATTCAGTCTGAGAGCAGGTTTCCACTCCAGTAATGTCCTTCGTGATGGCATAATTACACATGTTAACACAAAGAGAAACATTAAGTCATCATGGTCAATAAGCAGAGATTTTATTTTTGTTTATTCTATGTGTAGTTTGCATGCTGTCCCAGTGTTTATGTGGGTTTCTGTCCAAAATCTTAAGGCTTGCAAGTCTGGGGCAGTAGAGACTGTAAAACGTAAATGTTGCTTATTAGTGATGGACAGAGGATCATCTTGTAGCCTTTTGAATGTTTGCTGGAATATACGAGACCTTCCTCTGACCCTGTTTTATGAGTGTCCAAGGAGAATCAGAGAGGCTTTGAAAACAGCAGATGACTTTCTAGTAGGCAGTTTTCTATATCCTCAAATTCAAATATGTTACAAAACTCAGAGTAATGACCAACACAAAGCCATAACTGTCTTTAATATTACACAGCTCAATGTTGGAAACAGTGATGAACCAGAACATGTTTCAGCTTTCAAACTGCCTTTTCCATATGTTTCAGTTCTAAAATGTGCTGGTATTTGTAGTATATGAAACAGTAATGACAAAGCAAAAGTTACACGCACATTCACCTGGAGTGGTAGCGTTAGTACTTGTCTCTTCTATTAGCGCTTTTTGCCTCTTTTGGTTTAATTTTGGTACAGGGTTTGAGAGGAATGTTTAAATGGGTGATTGTTGTTACTATCTTTGCTATCAAACTCTATTGTACTGTAGTTACTTTGGAAACATGTAGACATGACATCATCTCATCATCATCGTCTGTATTTGGCCGGTTGTCCACAGGAATAATAAAAAAAAACAACACTCAACAAAAATGGGCACAGAAGTGCAGGTTCTAGCGCCAGTATCTTAATACAAAGTTAAGATTGTGCTTCAAAAGCATATGGCCATCATTGTGGTAATGCGTGTAAGTAGTTTGATTCATAAATCTTGCAGTGAACACTGCAAACACATACATACGGAGTCTCTCATCAAAATGCTGTCCACTTCCCACATCCATCCACACTATATGCAGTGCCATGTGTCTACATGTTTGCCAGCTTAGAGAAGCATATCGGTGTTACAAATAAAGTAGTTGACTGAGCAGTGCCTGTTTTGAGTTTACCTAACGTCTACCTAGCGTTTACCTAATGTCTGGTGCCTATATATGGACGTGAAGTGAAACACAGCTCACCCCCTCCAGACTGGTAATTTACCCCTCTGGGTGACAGGGAGAGAAAGGGAGCGATAGAGAGGAAAAGGGAGGTAGACAGAGAAGGACAAAGAGAGGGAGAATGAAAGGCGTGACCCAGACAGACAGAAAAACAGACAAACATGCATTCATTTGATTTGATAAACTGGCCAGAGTACTGGTGAATGTCAGGCCAAAGGTCTGGGTTGGATCGACTTTCAACATTGCAGTGCCAAAGAATTACATCTCCTAACCTAACAGCATAGGCCCCTACCTCAGCCACATATAAACACCCCTTAAAAATCAGTAATAGTGGAAATAATGCTTTAGAAGTTCTTCAGTTAGTTCAATAGGAATCAATTGAGTGCAGTGAATGGACTGTAATATAAATATATCTGTATCTGATCCAGTCACTGGTAAATCAGTAGCCTGGAAATAAAACTACACAACAATGACAAAAGAACACTCAAAAAGAACAGTCAACTCTGCAGAACAGTAACTGAAACGCAAAACAAGAAAATTTCAAGTACTCAATATCCCATGAGATGGATAAAGATAGAAACAGTACCTACAAGAACTGTTGCTTGTGTTGTTCACCAGTGAAAGAGCACATTAAGGAGTAAATCGCTGTTGAAAAGGCTTTGCTAGAGTTTGTCAGAAGGCATGTGGGAGACTCTTAAGTCAGTTAGGGTTCTATGATCTGATGATACTGAATTGAGGTCCTTGGCCATCAGACTAGACTCTGTGATGACACAACATCGCAAAGGCACCATTAGCACTGTGAAGCACGATAGTGGCAACATCATGGTGTGTGGATACTTCTCAGCAGCAGGCCCTGAACGGCTTGTGAAGGTAGAGGGTCAAATGAATGCTGCAAAATATAAGTAAATCCTGGAAACCCTGATGTAATCTGAAAGACAACTGTGACAGGAGAATATTTGTTTTCCAGAAAGATAATGACCCCAAATGTACAGCCAAAGATGAACACAAATGATTTCAAACATCAGTCCATTTGAGAATTTATAACTGGACACTGACACTTCCAACTGAACCCCATAGAACTTCAGCAGCTTTTAAAAGAAGTGTCATAGTTTTTTTCTGTTTTCTGTCATGGATGTATCACCAACCTTTGGTACAGACCGACTGCTGGTAAAAGACATGTAACCGTGTTAGTAAATTAGCTGGTTCAATGTAATGCAATACAAGGCTCGAGTCATTGTGATCACACTGACCTTTGCAAACATTATAGTCTTCAAAATTATTAATGATCTTAAATGTGACACTGAAACTTCAAGTAGTAAGCATTTTCTGCTTAATTGTGTAATTTAGGCAAAGTTACATCATAACATGGGAATACTTAGAATCCCAAATGGGTTTTCTCTGGTATGCGTAGTACTATACATGTAAATACACATAACTTGACAAAGGTGCAGGTGCACATTTTATATCATATCATATCATATCATAAATTGCAGGTGGGGACAGTGACATCATATGAGGTATGTAGTACAGTGTTGATCGTTACTAGCAGGCTCCTTCCCATGCCTTCAACTCTCGGGAGGGTTGAAACAACAGCAAATCAAGAGTAGTGCCTTACATAAACATGTGGAGGGGTCATCAATCAGTGTGCAGTGTGGATAAGAGACTGAAAGACGTGAGGGACACAGGAAACAGCTGGATTAGGAGGTCATGCAGAGAAGAATGAGAAGTGTGTGTGTGTGTGTGTGTGTGTGTGTGTGTGTGTGTGTGTGTGTGTGTGTGTGTGTGTGTGTGTGTGTGTGTGAAAGGGATTAGCAGCATAACATTCTTGAGATCACAGAATTGGGACTGTCGCATATTCTCTGCAGCAAGGCTGTGAACTCAGCATAAATCATAAGGTAATTTCTGTATGATGTCAGAGATGGGATTTTAGATACCAGGACAAATAAGATACAGTATTCTTATTTCAAAGGTGTGTGACTCTCACATCAGATGTTTTGCATTGAACTTTCGTTCAGCAGACTGATTTAAGTGGAACGGTGAGGTCAGTGCTTCAGTCCATGCCAGGAGTACTCCGACTTACACACACACACGCCAACCATAATGTATATTCACAGGTTCCATAATGATTTTATAAATACTGTACATTTCATATTCCTCCATGACAGCGTTCTAAAGTCCAGGTAAAACCAGGCACTAAAGGCTTTGTGCCTGGGTCATAGCTCTAGTCTTTAGCTGCATTTGTGACAATTTAAAGCACATTTTGTACTTTATACAACTCTTTTTAATTTCATTAAAATGTGTTCATGAAAACCCTCACAGAACATGGAAACTCCACACAGAAAGGCACCCGGCCGACCCATGGCCAGGTGCTTGTGAAGCAACAGTACTAACCACGTGCCAACATTGTGACACTTTTATTCATTATACTAATTTAAAATGAATATCACTGATAAAGATTGTAATGTTATAGCTTTTGGTACAACATCTGTGTATTTATGTTTCTCTCTAGTGCAGCACAACAATAAAGCACTTCGATACTCTGAGGCCTGGAAAAAGAACAAGTTCGGTTTTAAAAAAGAAAAGAAAAGTAGGTGATATAGTTTAATCATTTGTGCTTAGATTACAATCACCTCTTCTAAATACAGTAGATCGACTCAACGACCACCTTATTATCTGCAGACTGTAACTTATGTTTATTAAATACACTGTGTCAACAGTGGTTATAGCTATTATTTGACAAAGTCATTATTCCTCCTTAAAATATTTTGTTCTTAATATGGCTTCATTATGTGTAATCAAAACCACAAAAACCATGTAAATCAATCTTTAGAGGTACTTTGGACTAATTCTTCTCAATCAATCAACACAAACAGCATTTCAAATATTGCCTTAATTGTCTCTCTTCTTCTTTACCATTCACTTTTTAACCTTGCTCCAGAAGTTTACATAGCAGAGATGCAGTCAGAGCCAGGACTGTAATCCATCCAGAGTCATGCATTGGTCAGGCCTATAGCAGACATGAAGAACCGATTGAAATGTAATACTACATCTCTGGCAATAGCGACTCCCATCATGCAATGTGAGGTCATTCATCTCCCCGTTTAGCAGAGGATCACCCAGCTGAGGATGCAGATGATGAGTCTGTCGCTGTCATCACCACAACATCAGGACAGATGGAGCTAATTATGATGTGGAAATCATCTCATTCTCCTGCTGACATCATTAGAGTGGCCCAGTTAGACAGTAAGCTCGTCTGTCTTATTGGCCGATGTGATCGTTTTTGCACTTCTGAATGAGCACGGTGAAAACCCGATGCACCCTCTGCTAGTACAGTTTGCAATTTCCTTTGTGGTTGGTCACAGTCTGAGATGTGATGAGGAGTCTGGTGATGACAGCAATCAGCCAGCATCTGCATGTTTGAGCATTTAAACACTAAGCATGTTTGGACTGATTTATATTCATTTCTCTATTGACTCTCTTCATTTGATCAGGTGCTGAAATGTTCAGTTCTGTTGTATCCACACCACCTGAAAACATAGCTCTTGGTTCTTTTCCAAGTGAACTGAAGCGGGCTGAGAATATTATTGTATCAGCTACAGTAAATTGCCCTCAAAAATAATGTTTTGGAAGCATAAGTAGTCTGATAGCCAGCAGTTACTCATACCGGAGAGTCCGTAAAAGAGTGTGTGAAATTGATGAAAATGATGATCATTTCAGTCTTTTTTTGCTGCATGTTCTTATAGGGTGAACATGAACACCGGTGAACTTAAAATGTCACAAAGAGATCAGAGAGGACCATCATACTGCAAAATCAGGCAATACAGAGAAATTAGTAATATGTGAGTCCAATTTTCACTCAATTTCTCTTTCTGTGACATACGTATATGGATCATGAAGACTGTATACAAAACTATATACACACATGCAAACATGTACACGTTTGAGAGAAAAAAACAACCGTGTTAGTGCACTTTGTGAAAAAGAGAAAATGACAGATAACCCAGATGAGCATATTTCCAACATACACCATTCACATTGTGTATATATACAGTATATATGTATGTATAATTAGTTCAGGACTAAAACTGTGCTGACTGTACATATCATCAATATAGGATGGCCACAACATTAGAAACGCCTCCTAATATAATACACTCCAGCACAACTCCACCGCTACGACATCAATAGTAAACATAACTGAAATATTACCTTTCTGACATTTTCAACAAAAGTGGATAAATTATACCATTTAAAAGTAGAATTCATGGCAGAGCTATTGTATTTGTTTGCATTAGATTGCACAGGTCATTCTTATAGTGGCCAGAAACTGTACGTATCTCCACCAGTCAAAGCCTGCTTATTAAACACGCTTCACCTACAACAATATATCACATATCTGGAACAATTGGACGTTTTTCTGCCTGATATGCTGCATTTTAATGCTTCCAAACTCTTGCATTTCACTTCATTCTGTGCTGTGGTCACAAATGTGTTTTGATCCTACTGGTCGCTGTAGTATTACATATTTAACTTAATATTAAACATGAAGTCACTAACTTAAACATCTTACATGTTCCCACTGACCAGAGGCTCGTATTAGTAGTTCATTCTCTAACTATAACTGCTGACTCTGTGTACGTGTACACTAACCAAGTGGCCTACAAGTGTCAGCTTCTTATCGCTATGATTAATGTCCTCTAAATGCCATCACTGCAGTGGACAGATGGTGTCTCACATGATGTAACACTCTCCATATTACTTCCAGGGATAGACTGAACACATTACGTATTTATATTTTTTAGACTTTTTTTAGATTTGTTTGTATAGTTTTTATTCTATTGTTTGTACTGTCCATTTTCTGCCGTGACAATGCAAATTTCCCACTTGTGGGACTAATAAAGGATTATCTTATCTTATCTTTATTACTCCAGCACATGCATCATTTATACACAACAACTCACTTTGGCCGAGACATTTTAGTTGGCACTGAAGCCTGCTTTGATTTTAGTTTCACTGTTGTCTTTTCTACTGTGAGAAAGATACAATAAGACTTTAATTTTGATAAGAACTGGGTAAAGAATGAGGCCTGAGTAAATGAATCAAATGTGACTAAAGTGAGAAAGTCGTGATACTAAATGAATGTCATGTAGCTAATATAAATAGGACCACCATAGCATCAGACCTGCTTAGCTTCTCGATACACGTAAGACAGCTGAAATGTGGCAGAACAAAATGGATGCTGGTGTTACAACTTGTCAAAATGTGCTATGGGGATATATGTGCCACCATGCATGCAGAGGGTTGAGTATGATTTAGTAGTAACAAAGAAAATGATAATACAGTATCATGAAACATAATATTGTGTTATGTATCACTAAACAGGTTTAGAACATCTTCAGCTTCAATCCTCCTTTTTTATTTCATGTGGAGGAACAATTAATGCATGAACTAAACTGCACCATTTGTTTCTAAATCCCTTCACCTACATTTTTTATTACTGAAAGTTTTTTGTCTGGCACAGTATCTGACTCATCATGTCTGTGCACTTAATAACTTTTAGCATCCATCCATCATTCGTCCTGCGCAGGGTCAGAGGGGTCTGGATCAACTGAGCCAGAGGTAAAGTTCCTGTAATGGGTATAGACTGAGCAAATTAAACATGCACTTAAGTAATAATTATTAATAATTGTGGATCAGTTGGCAAGTCAGTTGTCTGTGAACCCCAGGGATGGTGGTTCGACTTCCGACTGCCCCCTGATTCCTGACTATGTCCACAAACAAGAGGCTGAGCCTTGAATGTTGGCACTTTAAGCAGGCTGTCTGTCCATGAGAATTTCACCAATTTAATAATTAAAATTATTATTAAAGTGGGAAAAAAATGTCTCTGTAGGTTTGATTTGTGACTGCTGTTGCTCCTTTTTGATGGAGTCTGTCCATGTTTGGTATGTGTTATTTGAATATACACCAACAAAGGAATATTGCATCTTATTTTTGTTGTATTACTTTATTTCCAGTAGATCTGAATAACCCACTGAAATAAATAAAAAACTACAGCATCACACAAAGGTCTAAAAAACTAACTGAATGACTAAAAAAGTTACTGAAACGGAATGACTAATGCTTTTAAGGGTTGCAGTCCCAACCAAGTTTTCTTGGGGGGGGAGATGCCGCTCTTACAGGCCTTATAACGTTTGTGTATTTGAGGTGGACTACTTCTTTTTAGTTTGGAGTAAAAAGACTTTGCTGTGTCTGTGTATGTGTGAACAACACCACTGACCTGTGCAGTGACTACACCTCTGCAAACACAGTATTTACAGTCGTAACTGTGAGTCTGATGAGCAGAGAGGAACGTGTTGTCTCCACAATGTTGTTTTTTTGGAAGATCTGCCAAGAAACACGGAAAGAGAAATTTGCTGCAAAAATATTACATGTATTTATAATTATTACAATAAAATTCACGTGAGTGGGACATGAAATGAATAAAGAAAGATTCTTTATCGAGAAAGTCAATGAATTACAGCAATCAAAAAAAGACTTATTGCTTGCCTGATGACTTAATGCAGCAATTACACTTATCTCTGCAGCCTGATAGTCTGAACCATCACACCAAGAGCATCAACACAAAACTCACTTGCCTCCTACTCTAAGCGGTGCTGAACTGTGTGTATAAGTGTGTTCGTTGCCATGCATGCCACAGCTATGACTGTAAAATGTCTGGTGTTTGAATCACGTCCAAAGTGCAAGAGTAGAATTGAATCACTTTGCAGAAAGAGGGAGTGAAAACAAGGGAGACTGAGGGTGCGTGGGTGAGCGGAGGGTGAAGACAAAGACGTGAGACAATAAAACTGAGCTGCCACTCAAGTCCTTGACAGCTGGATTTCTGAGCTCTGCTTGTGGTGCATACCTGCATTACGTCCTCTCCTCCTGACCATACTTAGAATCAGGCACAATCAGACAGCCATGATATAAACATTGAGCTGAGACATTTTGGCAGCTGAAGTTGTGACCTAGATGCTGAAACTATGAACAGTGCTGACGGCAGTTTGAGAAGCAGGAGAGAAAATAAAACTAATGAAGTTACTGTAATCTTTTTATAGACTATCTGAGCAGTCTGGTCTGCTGTGCCATTAATCATAGATGATGACAGAATACCTTTGCGGGGTTGAAACTTCGGTTTGATTTTGTTTCAGTGTTGCACGTTCACTCGTGCCTTGGTTCAGTCACACTCAAAGAGGGCTCGAGCTGCATATTAAACTATAGTTATTTACTAAACTATAATCGACACCAAGCTAGAACTTATCAGTCTAATACGACAGAACTGTAGCAAATGATGATGTTCAGTTTGTGTTGAAAACGTATAGTCACTTTAAAAGTTATGGTACTCTTGAGTTGTAAAACATTAAAGTGTTTTTTGTTGTTAAGAATGGGGTGAACAAAATACTAGAAACTGTGATTCACCTGTAGTTATTGGAAAAAACATGTTTATTTCTTTTGGAGTTTTTCCTTTTTTTAAATTTGAAATTTCTTGGCAAAGTTGGCATTTGCTGGTATAAGCCTAGGATTTGTTTCTCTTAGGACAGAATAAGAGAAATAAAATATTCATTCCTGATGTTGGTCTAACAAAATGTACTGAAGCACTGTTCGGATTATAAACATCTGTGAATATAAAACATTTTCCTCCATGACATCATTAGAGTCACTCTTTCTGATTATCATAATTACTGTGACAAATTCAAAACTAAACAAAAAGAAAAACAAACAAAACCAAAGTTTATTGCTGTAAATTAAATATATTTAACTACACAGAATGAAGACACAGACTCTTCCGTTATGATTATCGCTGATCTGCATCTCTCAGGTTGCCTGTGTAAGTGTTTCCCATAGAGTATTATTAACAAGTATTATTATTTGTTCATTCTTGAAGTTGTATTTTCATCATGTGCTTAGAGTTCGGCCTCTGACTCACTGCACATCATTTTCATGCACGCATAGTGTGAAGTGTTTGTGGTGATCTGCCTCCATCGTTGTTAAATTCACTCAGTGTCAGTGTAATGATAGGAGTTAACATGGTGGCTGGTATTCACGGTAACGTTTAAAGGAGTCTTTTAATTATCAAATGCTTAGTGTCTGTAGACTTTAAAGATGGTCTTGATATGTTTGTATGCAGCTCTTTAGCAGAGACAGAAACTCTTCCAATCAAAAGCCAGATTAAGGCCATAAAATTGGCCCAAAAAAAAGCTTCTGCAGCAGAATCCACAGTAAAGCATTAACATAGATTTGCAGGAGGGTGGCACAGTGGTGATGTGTTTAGCACTGCCAGCGCACAGCAAGAAGGACCTGGGTTTGAATCCACTCCGGCTCTCTCCCACCGTCCATAGACATCCATGTTAACTGGTGACTCTAAAATGTGAGTGTGAGTGGTTGTCTGTTTCTATATGTCAGCCCTGTGATAGACTGGCAGCCTGTCCAGGATGTACCCCGCCTGTGTACCCCGCCCTCTACCCTGCGACCCTTGAGAGGACAGTTGGTTAGGATAATGGATGGTAAATTTGCTAGATGGTCAGAAATATGACTCAAATCAATAATAATGTTGCTCTGCAACCTTTGTATAAATAAGCAATTGTTTGCACCAAATTCACCATATCAACATAAAAGGTGATAATACTTTGTCACTGTGTTGTTGTACTGTTGTTTCTGTTGCACCCAGTTAGTCAGTACTGTAATTGTAGATTTAAATAAACTAAAAATGAACTTTTTTGAGTTTAATCTAGTGATCAAAGAATCAGTCTGATCTTTTACTTAAGTTAATAGTGTAGAAATAGACCGTGATGGGTAGAACCTCTCTGAAGGTTAAAGTGTTTTCTCTCTCCGATGCGAAGATTTGTGGACCCTGACAGAGGTTCATCGAAGCTCAAACAGCAACATCTCTTGTGTTTCTGCCACAGGTAACGGCAAGAATTTTACCTACGTCAAACATGGACTCCTATTCTGCAGCCTGGAGAGCGAGCGCCAACTGTTTGACGCTCCACTTAGAGGGTGTTTTCACTTACAACAAACACTGTACGAGGTCAGAGGCCTGGCAGCAGAGACAGGAAGAGGTGATGTCACTGCCCAGGGAAAATCTCTGAATCCCTCCCGACTTGGATGTTTAATTTACAGCACATTAGCCATAAGTGATCCCATATTGTTACCTATGACCTATTTTAATATTTAATGTGTGTTTGCAGTAGAACATGTACAATATGACGACTCTGCTTCTGCTACATGCAGAGAGACAAAACTCACCTTCCTCAGGGACACACCTTTCACTCAACCCCAATTTGTTACCGCTGCCACCTTACTGGGTACGAAACATCAAGTGTCCATATTTGACTTTTTATGCTTTTGTGACCTGCTAACAGATAATCAGTTCGTATTCCTGCTTTTAACAAATACACAACGATACAAGTTCTATTGTTCAGCATGTCTGCACATATTAAAAACAGCTTGGATTAATGTTTTTTGTAGTATTTGGAAGGTGAGGACCCCAGGAAGACTAGCAAACACTGTGGCAAAGCCTGATGGGGATTCTAATAAATAAACAAAGGATACTACTATAAACTATGAAACTAATGACAAATGTTTTTTTCCCTTTATTTCATAGAGAAGAAATCAGGGGATATAGAGGAAGAATAATATCCATGCCTAACTCAAATCTGTGATTTTGCGATAACATGGGCAGCGTTTTACTCTCATAAGCCCCCAGAACTCCTCACATATTTGAGTAAGTTCCATATTTAATACTGTGTACGCAAAACAATCATGTTTGGCTGAAGGCTAAGGGTCGATGTAATGTTTGTGTCTTTTCAGTTCACTTTTCCCAATGTATTTCTTATTTGAAGACGCTTGGAAGTCATTTATTTTACACACATGTAACACTGCAACAACACAACACAACTCAATGCATAATAGTCTACAGAGCTGTAAGTCAACACAGTACAAGTGAGGTACATCAAATGCAGCCACTGTATAAAGCTGTATCATATTATAGATGTCACAGAATTGCTCCAGAAAACTGAACACACGTTCTAACAGTGCCTGTCTCATCATCACAGAGTCTTTAATAAAGAGGCAGACTAATTTCTTAGCGTGCCATCCACTACACAGTACTTTTGGTTAGTTCTACATGATTAATGCCCCTCTCCCTGAGGAACCAGAGCTCAGCATTGATGTAATAGCTTCACATCTGTCAGGGCACAGACGGAGGCCTGTGCAAACCGGCATAAACAGAGCACAGTGACACATTCAGTTACATTTAATCACATGCAAATTATAGAATAAATAAATAATAGAAGCTTTTTACTGTACAAAGTGACTTCTGAGTGACTGACTGAAATATTGTTAGAGGCAGGAGAGTGAGAACATAAAACAGTCAGGATGTTGTGACCGTGACAAGTGGAACTCAGTATATGTTCTCACCTGTGACTCAGTCATACATGTGAATCAGGAATTTGCCAAATGTTTATAAGTATCCATAAATAATAGAGAAACAACTTCATTAAGATTATTATGTAAAAGGCAACTTAACCTCTGCCTGCGGTGAATGTGTGCAGGTAACAGTTCACTTCACTGCTCAAGAAATGTGGGCGTTCGGGGAAAAACCTTTATTTTGCGTCTTTATACTTAAATATTTTAAACTTTTACTTATTTTATTTTACTTTTCATGACATTTCTCTGTGAACATTTTTATAGTACATCTATAATGTGTACATCTCAGTTAAAATAGAACTTTAACACTTAAGTTCTGACACCTGGGTGTGGCACTGCCCTCTCACATCGATCACGAGTGTTAGCTCTGCCAGGGTTTTTCCTGTGCGCCATGCCTCACCCTTCCTCGGTCACCACTCCACTATCTTGTTTTCAACTTTTAACCCTCAGTGCTGGAAACTAAACGAGACAGAGACTGACCGAGCCCATTGTTTTCATGCCTAGAGTGTGTCCTATCTATTGGACATGTTGTAGTCGTGTTTGTCAGGATGCTGAGGCCTCAGTCCAGCTGATTGCTCATAACTTAAGTGTAGTCTTTTGGTTTTTAATTAACTGACTAAATTTCTGAGACCTAAAGTAATCCTTTCAACAGAAAATAATGAATAAAAAATGCCTACGGATCGATCTTTATGAAAGGGCAAATCGACCTTGACAGATGGCTCCTTGCTAATCAAACCTCAGTAATATCTTGTCTCTTATCTCAGTAAATATGAATATCATAGACAATAATACCTACACAAGAGATCATCTTGATCCACAGTCAGGTTTGTCTGGATATTAGACCATCTTAAGGGGATTTTTAGTTTACTACCAATTAGGCTTTAGACTACTTTAAAGCTGCCCACATCTCTTTATGTCTTTTTAAGCGTGGTCTGTTGTCATTTTTCATCTTTGTGGTGATTTTGTGTGTTTTTACAATGATTTTCCACAGTGGTGGTAAGTACCTATGTTGATTTACTTACATAATACAATGTTTAGGTGTTTGTACTTTACTTGAGGATTTCCATTTTCTGCTACCTCATACTTCAACCTCACTACATTTGAATGGTAAATACTGTACTTTTCCTTCACTATGTGAATTTGATAGCTATAGTTACAATCTGATGAATAATACTTGGTACTGGGCCTACATGCTTGTCAGAGCATCTACCAGAGGGAAAATGGGTGCAGCCAGGAGAAGCCAGTTATTATCATAGGCCTTTAGGTGAAATTCAAAGACTTTTTACATTCTTTAATTTAAACATGACCATTATTTCAACCACTGTTCAAAATGTATCCATAACTGACAATGAATCCTTTCATTTGTTGGGTTTAGTGTGTGTAGTCGACAGTCTGGGTTTTGATTCGAGAAAGTTTGTGGGATTTTGTGGCCTGATTTTAATTTTTAAACAAATAAACAATAAAACATTCTTCCATAACCAAATCTTCTCATTATCTCCACAACAAAATTATTTAACCTGTCCCCATTTTAAATCGACCCCATGCACAGGTCCTAAGGGCTGATGTTAATTCAGTGATAGGCTCGGCCAACGTCATACACAAACAGTCTAAGCTTTTGAAAAATGTCATATCTGGAGACCAATATTTTACACAAGAGACTGTAGGCCAACTTAATTCTAGTGCATTAATCTGTAAATTGAAAATTTGCTGATTAAAAGGTCAAAGTGTTATCATAGAAAACATACATGTGTAATCACATGGTCTATGTGCTATCAGGCCTCTGTCTTATGTCACCGCAGATGTGGTTTCACAGGATGCAGAGCTGATAACAGACCGTGTCGGCTCTCTCACACATATATATAACACTCACTGTTTGCAGTAAGGTATGAAAGTGATTATCATTGGGTAAATATTGTAATATGGACACTGATACCATGGGATCTACATATTTACCCACAGATTTGATAGGAGGTATACCTTATAGTGCAGATGTTCCTGTGCTTTTTTTTTTTTTTTTTTACATCATAACGCTGCAATAAAACAAAACTTTCTATTCTCAAGTCTGTATCTATATGTTATATGATGATGACTTTTGTCCGTGTAAGCACCATTTCTATTCTGACAAACACTGCTCAACAAGAATAGAGCCTTGCAGTATTTGTCAGATAACAGGAAATGGTTGTGACTTTGTGAATTGTGTCAGTGTTCTTGTATGAAGGAGACTAAAGTTGGTTAATGTTGTAATCCTGGCAGTGGTATACCAACGCTGCACTGCCTTAAATGGGAAACAGAGACGCAGACCTTTACTACAACATGTCTCTGATTAAGACCAGATTGGTCTGCCTGTGGTTGGTTCTGAGCCACAGCCAATTTCTACTCAGGGACAATACTGTTAAAATTGTGGTACAGTATGTATGCATCTATGTTCATCTCTCCTACTTATATCTGCATTAGTGGAGAACAAGAAGAGCTTATCATTGCCAAATGGCTGGATTGGGTAGAAGTATCTCTGTTGTCCCTTTACTGTCTGGCATAAAGAAACGAATATCAAAAAAGACACAATATACAGTTAGATGTAACAAAGTTATGTGACCATTTCTAAGGAAGCCCAGCATTCATATTAAATAATATTTTGACCCGTTACCAGGTCCCACATTGTGTATTAGGCCATTTCAATACAGGAATGAATGGAGCTTGATAATATTCTACGATAAGGATGTGATATTTTGTATCCTTTGCTAACAAGACGTCGCATAATAATAAGAAAAAAAAAAAGTCATTTTCCTAAATAACAGGATCATTATGTTGTTAGCTACAGGTCATTAGATCATTTCAGCATTTTACTGAAAACGATTTCCTCATTCAAGAAGAGTATTTAGTTATTCAGTGATCCTATAGATGACAGTGTTGGTCTGACAGTTTCAACTGCTAGTCACTTGCCTTATCTGTACTAATCCATAAAGATAATCATGTTCCAAATTCAGATTGTAAACAAACAAAACGTTACACCTCATGTTAGCTTTGGTAGTAGGAGCAACATTTAGCTTAAAGCTGTGCCTAAAGGAACACCTCAAACAGTTGCTAACATCGCTTAGTCTTATAGTCCTATAACACAGTCTTATTAACTTCTCAATACTCTAACAGGCTGTGATATACTACTATATAGAATACAGTCTGCATCTCTTGTAAATCATTTCATAATGATAAAGTTAGAAGAGGATGTGTGGTTGAATATTATCTATTGAATAAGCATTGTGCAATCATCAGGTTTTACAGCTCAAAGAAATATAATAATATTAAATCTGGATGTTTCCTAACATGGTAAAATATAACCTGCAGTGAAATTGCAGAAACATCAGGACAAAGTTGTTTAACTTTGTTTGAAATGTCAGAAGCTTGTATGTTGTGTAAGGGATCTTGTCTACTTTATTTTAATGTGTTTGTGCACCAACATTTTTGTTCCTTTGTTGCTCGTCACCTACTTTCTTTTAGCCTGAGACGCTTTAATGGCAAGAATCTATAACACCTGGAGTTGTAATAAATTTTTTTTTTTTTTTTATCTTTATGGTCACTTTTTAGTTTTTGCCACATTTTATTATTAGGAAAATTTTCTTTCCTGCTACTCTACACTTTAAGAAAGCAATGTTTTCTGCCACCATCTTGTGGCCAAAATTAAAAATTGTATTTCCTTCTCAACCACTATGGACAAGAGCATAATTAAACCAAGTTTAATAAATAAGTATAAGTATAATAAGTATATAAACTTAATTTTTAGCTCTGCAGCATCTTATTATTAAATAAGCAGCAGCTTATTTAATTTATGAGGGAAACAACTTGATATTTCTCATAATGTTTCAGTTTTAGTTGCAAAAAACATGCAACCTAAGGGAGCAGTGCTGATACAACACATAATATATATTCAGTATGCCACTAAAACAACGACGATGTATTTCAGTAACATCAAAATATGTAGACTACAGTTGCACTAAGCTTAAAAGTGGAGTTGAGATATCATTTTTTAACAAATTAAAAGATTTAAAGCTTTGTCTTGAGACGATCTAATTTCTTGCATGTTTTTAACAACAGTGAGCCAGAAAATAAATCCATGAATTCTCCTTTTAAGAAGCGAATCGCTCCGCGCACACTGTCCCTGGTTACTATCCGTAGTTACGTCATCAAAACAAGACAACTGGTGCAGCATGGAGCAGTCCTCTCGCTGATGAATTTATGACCTTCCCATGTTATTTATTTCGAATTGTTTCGGTGGGTTGTTTTTTTTTACGTCTTACCTCCAGTGTTATTGTCGGGAAAGGTTCTTGTAGCTTGTAACTCCTGCTTTTGGATGAATACAGTTCTTACGTTGAAGCTAATGTTAGCTTCAGCAAAGCTAATTGCGTTTGTCGTCCTTTTTTATAATCTGACAAGTTTGTGTTGATAAAGTTAATGTAAATCCTAATGTAATGGTGCTAAAGTCTCTGCCCGGGTAATAATTAGTGAAAATGTTAAAACGGGTAACAACACAAATCGGAGCTATGCCAACTGTTGAATTGATTAAATCGTGTGTACAGACCAGATACTATAATCATGACGTTTGGTTTACGACTGATCGCTATGCGGCTAAACAAAGTGTTAATTTCTTTTAATATTCTGTACTACAGGGTTGAAAATAGTTTTCCATAATGTCGGTGGGAAAGGCTTCAGTTCATGCCAAATGGATCATCGGCAGAGTAATAGGGACCAAGATGTACAAAACTGCCAAAGTGAGAGTCACAAGGCTGGTGCTAGATCCTTACCTCCTCAAGGTGAACTTTAATTATATATTTAATTAATTTGATTATATGTATAGGAAGGACATGTGGCATGTATGTTATAAAACTCAACTTTTTAACAGGTAGAATATTATAATCTGGAATTTTTTAATGTCGACTTGTTATTTCACTCTCACATGAAAACACTACAGTTGCCTGAAGGAGGTTACATGTGGGCACTGACAATGTTTAATACAGGTGCCATATTAGTTTTCTAACTTTTGGAAAAAAAAAGTTTCAGTGCATTTGTTTAAAAAATAGATTCCCATTTATAATTGGGAAGAAATTGTCTCTTGAAGAAAGATTGTAAATCCATGATTTTAAGAGGTGTTTAAGTTTTAATAAATATTAACAGTTTACTTTTTATAAATGGGATAAATTGAGTGAAAACGTGGTCGACTAGAATAACTTAAGGTATGCATTTGAGATTATTTGATAAATAATTAGTTACACCAACCACTTGTCAAAATCATGAAGAATAATCAAATTTACATAAATAAAATGTCATAATTACAATTGTAAATAAAGTATTAATTTATATGTAGCACATGATTCACTCCTCATGTTTTTCACTGGGGGATCAATAATCATTTGCTCTGCAATGATTTTAATACATTTTGAATGTGTCTAATGTTGTATTCTAATATATGTATCCTAATAGTACAATATATCTATCATAGTACTACAACAAGAGGAAGACCTACTTTGCCCATGATGCTTTGCGACAGTGTACTGTGGGAGATATCGTCCTCCTCAAGGCTCTACCTGAGCCCAGGTCCAAACACGTGAAGCATGAACTGTCTGAGATTGTGTATAAAGTGGGTCGGGTGGTCGACCCACTGACTGGAAAGAGAGTTGCAGGCGATGAGTTTGTGGAGCCATTGACTGACCTTCCTCTCACCGTGGGAGAGGAGACAACATTAACAGAAAAACTGCAGGAGCTCAACATCTCTGCTGCCTCCAGGGAATCTGATTCCCCACCAGTGCAAACACTCACTTCATGATAGAAGACTTTATTGTTGGATGTGATCATGTTTCTGTTCCAAGTGTCATTGTAAATATGAATATAGACCAGTAATTTCGTCCTGTAATATAAATGGGTGGAGAGCCTAAGTACATTTTGATTGCTGCCTGTTAAGGTAGTTTGAATTCAAGACACATATCTGAAGAATTTACAATAAAATGGTAATGAAAACATGTCATCCACAAACATATGCACAATGAGTTTATCTGTTTACTCTGACTAAATATCTGTGTTTGAATGACATTTATTATTATAGTATGCGTAGGGTGCATATGCTAAGTTAAAGAAAAAAAGTGTGAAAACAAGAATAAACATATTTCCATATGAATACTGAAACAGGTTTTGCTTGCTGCAATAACAATCTCCTGTAGAGATACAAGGCGCTCCCGGTGTAAGTTATGGGGGACAAAATCCACAGTCCTATTTGAAAACTATGTTACAAATTTTGTCTGAAAGCAAAAAAGGCATCGACCAAAATTAGTCACAGTAAGGGGATACCTGCCAAAGTTTACTCTTTGTTGCTTTGCTTCCATTTTGCTTTCATTGTACGTCAACATGAACATGGAAGTACTTTCGAGTTTCAAAAATAAACATTGGAAGCGGTGTGTCGCCAAAAATCTAATATCGGCCTTAGATATGCATAAGTGCATGTTTTGAACAGGGCAGTTAGATTGAAATAATGTTTAAAATGATCTCTTCATGTCCAGAATAAGCAGGAAGATTACAGCATGTTTTAAGTAAATGTAATGCAATTCAATGAAACATCCAATGTAATGTTTTATAACCCTAAGATCACACCAGAAAGTGGTCAAAACATAAGCAGGAGTGTTGTCTCTGATTGGGAAATAAACCTTAGAGCTGTAACAGCAATTTTAATCTCCCCGTCTGCTATAATCACCAAATCTCCAAGGTTCTTACATCGTGATTAAAGTACATAAAGTTATCACAGGATAACGTGGTTGTGAGTAACGTGGGTTCCTGCGGCGACAACACGGTCTGCGGCTTCAGCCGTGTCAACAGCTCACACAGCTCTAAGGGAAAAAGATGGCGACCCGAGTCCTTCAAAGAGTGGGCAATGGCCTTAAACACACGAGAAATGGGCTCCATGCGAACGGTCAGGTCTCTGCGGTCGTAAGGTCAGACTTTTGATAACACGGGGGTGAAATGTTGGTTATAAAGTGCGAACAGTCGCTAGTGTTCCCACTAATGACGAAGTCCGGTATGCTAGGTGGCTACGCTAACGTGTGGACGTTGGCTACGTTGAGACCTCCGATGATCAGCTAGCATTAGCACACTAGCTCGTAACTTGCTAACTTTGTGCTAATGTTAATTATTATCCAGACGAACTTCTAAGTTGTGAAGTAACTTGTGGTGGAACCTATCCCTGAGTTGTTCACATTTTTATACGCAGAGTTATTGTTGTCATCTACAGAAATTATACAAAATCGCAACTGAGTTTCTGTCCTAAACTGAATCAAACTTCAAGGTCAAAATGAATTGAATCACCACAGCACTTGTTTTGATTAGTGAGTCATACGGTTTCTTTCCATAGCAGGTCTGGATACTTATCTAAGCCGTAAAATGTTTACTTGTGAAATGCTGCGTCGTAACGTAAATAAAATGTAGGTTAAAGGTGACAGCTTTGAATGCATTTGTAGTAGTATTTATTAATAGTGTTTACATCTGCTGGCACACCGTCAACAAACGTATAAACAGGTTTAACCATTGCGTGCAGTGCTTGCTGACACAATTTAAAGTTTGTTATCAGAAATGGTCATTTGGGAAGGCTGCTTGAAGTCATGTAGTCTAAACCTCTGTTTTTAGAAAACCCGTGGTCCTTTTATTCCACAGGCGTCTGAACTGGAGTTTCTTTGCAATTAATCAGTAAGATGGTTATTATACACTACAATTACACAATGCAACCTAGTGCATTTTCCACTGACGTCAATATTGTTGCACAAGGCAGTTATAATTATATTACACTTGAAGGTTAGCTCTGTTTACATTAAAGCTTACCAGTGTACAGAAGAATTACACTGTACCAGATGTTTGTGGCAGATAAGCACATTAGAAACTTGTAAAAATCCTCAACCATAATCAGCCAATATATATTTTTAAACATAAACCTACAGCTTAAGGGAACACTTTTGATAAGGTTCCCTTAATAAGATAAAGACTTTATTGATCCCACAGCGGGGAAATTAGTGTGTTACCACAGCTCAGTACAGAAGCAAAGAGTAGAAACTGGCATACAAAAAATAAAACAAGATAGACACTATATACAACTGGAGATTCTATGTACACACATACACAGTATGTATTACGGATAAAGGCTTGAACGATGTGCAGTAACAATAATAACCTATATACATACATGCGCATGTCAATATCCATGTAAGGTGCATTAAGGTGCATGGCGTTTTACTGTTTAGTTATTGATGAACTGTGACAGACATACTGAGCAAAATGTTTTTAGTTGGAAAAATAAATTGCAATGTTTATGCTCCCTGGGGGACAACTTATGTTTCAAAGTCTGTGCGTACATCAAATATATCTTTGGAATTTCTGTATTAAACTTCTAACCAATACACCTGTTCTCTAAATTTGCAATAATTATTATTAGTCATTATATGTGCTTCGTCTATATCTACATGGAAAATTATATTTTTAAATAGTAAAAAAGAAATATAAAGGGAAGAGGAAAGAATACAAGGAACAAACATTTGTAATTCATAAAATACTTTTGACAACATTTACAGTTTGCCTTTGTACACAGTCATAACACATTATATTCTGATGGAGAACAGAAAACAAAGTGAATGAAAGCACTAAGGCAGGTACAGCGAGATAATCTTTATTTCTTTTATTTGTTTGTGTAGCACATGAAATGGTGGTAACTTTGTGTTTTGTTTCACCACAGGAGCCTCTCAGCTATCCGTGAAGACAGCTGGTTGAAGTCGCTGTTTGTTAGAAAGGTCGACCCAAGAAAGGACGCTCACTCTCATCTGCTCGCCAAGAAGGAGGACAACAACTTGTACAAAATACAGTGTATGTATTATTTGTGACTCGGTAATACTATGATGTTACCTTGAACAGATTCCCTTTGATGTTTCATGATGGATTTGAAAATGTTAAACCTCCCCTAGGATAATCTTATCCGTTAGATGATAGTTGATGTATTTTCAGCTCAGGATTTGTTTACTTGCAGTTCACAATGTCAAGCCTGAGTGCCTTGATGCTTACAATAAACTTTGGTAAGAAGTCCCTTTCCTTTGTTGAATTTATTCACTTGTCTGATCGAACCTCTGGTTTAGTAAACAGTGCAGATATTTATCATTTTTGCATATTTGTGTGTGTGTGTGCGTGTGTGTGCGTGTGCGTGTGTGTGTGCGTGTGCGTGTGTGTGTGTGTGTGTGTGTGTGTGTGTGTGTGTGTGTGTGTGTGTGTGTGTGTGTGTGTGT
>JAUYWH010000006.1:15147465-15164550 GCA_034779795.1 Ctenopoma multispine | reverse complement strand
TGTGTGTGTGTGTGTGTGTGTGTGTGTGTGTGTGTGTGTGTGTGTGTGTGTGTGTGTGTGTGTGTGTGTGTGTCCTCAGTGAGGACGTCTTGCCTTCCATTCATGCTGACCCTATATACCCTTGTGAGCTTGTGGGCACCTGGAACACGTGGTACGGAGAGCAGGATCAGGCAGGTGAGGGCACTAGTCAAAACCTGATTTTGATTTAAAAAACTTTTTAGAAGTACATTTATTTATAAAAATAAATGTTAGAATTAAACATTTAATATTATTTAACATATTATATTATATTATTAAACATTAATTTATAAAAAACTAAACAAATACTAGTGCTAAAAGGACCAGGTGTTTCAAAAGAGAATCAATTGACAGTAATAGACAATGCAGGTGATTTTATTAAGTTCCAACTTCTCATATGTGAAGTTTGAAGTCATCTGTTTTACTTAAAGAACTTCTGATACACATTATCACTGTTTTCTGATGTTTTATAAACTGAATAAAATTGCTTAGCTAAGAAAACAAAATTACTGTTAGTTGCAGCATTATATCATATAATAATAATATCATATTATATCAACATATTTACATCATTACATTAGAATTAAATTTGGACTGTAGTGGAACATTTACAGGAATCAATCACCTTGAAAATACAGTATATAATTTTCACTTTATTTAACTTTTAGGACTAAAATATTTTCTAAGATTATCGTGATTGCTCTCTTCATCACTCACGTAAACTTGCCCTTTGACTGATTTGAATTATTTATAGCTGCGTCTGTGTTGCATTTTTCCTGGCGGCTGTCCATTTTGCCCTTCTGGTGACATTTGTCAGTCCTTAGTTGTAAGCTGCTTCTCAGCTCTAGTTACAGCGACAGCAACATTGGCAACATTAGCAGATATCATCTAAAGGGCAGCATAAACACTGGGAAATAAAATATACTAGTATGATTTTATTTTGTGAACATGATGTCTTAAGTCTTGGAATTATAAACATTTCAGATTTTATTATTGATTTCACTTTGAATTTTTTACTTGATCCATGCAATTGTCAGTTTTGGCTGTTGCTATCTCAAGTAGATATAATACATTATGAGAAACAAATTTCTGTCTTATTTTGATAAATGAATTGATGAATATTGCATATTGTAGCAGCAACTATTTTTCAGTCAAACGTTGTAGTGGTAAAACAATGAGGATAGAAAAAAATAATAGTTTATCACCGATCTACAGAGGGCGGTTTTATTATAAGAGCAACAACAGACATATACGAGAGTTGCATTATTTTCTCTTCTGCTCCTTCTATTCTAGTTCACCTGTGGAGATATCGGGGAGGATACCCAGCTCTCACCGAAGTCATGAACAAACTCAGGCAGAATAAGGTAACGGGTGCTCCCATTAGTTCAGTTTACTGATGACCTTTGACTGTTGTTTTTTGTAGTGCCCCCAGAAAATTAGACCCATAGACCATTAGTCTCTTTTCTATAGTTGTTTGTTCTTTGTCTGTGATTTTCCAGCTTTTTAATTTTAGTGCAGTTATCCTTACAGCTTAGTTGCAGAATGGCAATTGTATAGAGTAAACAAGGTAAGTGTTTTTAGGTTGAATGCTGACCTCCAAAAAACGTGACAGGATTATTTTTCCTTTTCAACCATTAAATATTACCAACAGATATTTTACAGGTGTATTTGGGGTTGTTTGCTTCATCCAAGTAAGTAAGTTGTTACTTTTTTCTGTTGTTGCTGTAGGTGTTTATGGACTACAGAAACGAGAGGGGGAAGATGCTGCTGTCTCGTAGTAACCAGCTACTGCGGGAATTCAGTTTCTGGAACGAACCTGTCCCTCGTTCAGGACCCAACATCTATGAGCTCCGATCATACCAACTCAGGGTAACTTGATCATTTTGAAATATGAAATATGTTGTGCTGCTGATATGTTGTATTATTATACTGACAAGTGCTTTTGCCCCATTAAGTGAATGAAAGAAGTAGGAATCCTATAGAACTTTTATGTTCTAAAAATAAAACTGAGCTTTATCACTTATCACTATCACTTATCCTGCTTTGAGAAAGACCTGCTAGCATAGGGTGTGTAAAATGTTTTTCTCTGTTGCTGTGATGCTGACAACTCACTATCCACATCTTTGGTTTGTTACTTCAGCCAGGAACGATGATTGAGTGGGGAAATTACTGGTGAGTGTTTTTTGTACAGAAAAGTTCATTAAATTTAATTAATTTAGATGATTAATCTCATTTTTAATACCTGAACTTTAATTTTAATTCAAATATTTCCTTATTAATATTTTGTTGGTTTTACAGATTGTAGAAGATGAAAATGAGTCAACCTTACTCTTTAGTCCTCAATCCTATGCATGATTCCTCTCAGCCATTGATTTATTATATCTTATTTATAGTTTTTGCATATGTGATCAAATTCATAGTGACTTTAAATTTTGCATTTTGATCACAATCTAAATTATTCATTTACCGGTGAGTGCCGTTATTAACTGACCTATAAAACCTTTCATGCTGGTCATTTAATTGATATGAACATTTACTAAAGAGCTTTTTTATTTCTTTCCTGTAACACCATTGTTTTTGTGCCCTGCAGGGCGCGGGCTATTGAGATTCGCCAGCAGAACCAGGAGGCAGTTGGAGGATTTTTCTCGCAGATTGGAAAACTGTACACGGTTCACCACTTATGGGGTGAGCAGGGTTTCCACGTTTCATTTTTTAGAAATCATGTTTTTTTTAATTAAGTACATAAATTTGTTTATACCATACTTATGAACATATGTTTACAGTTGTCATCTTTGACTTTCTTTAAACAGTTTCTCCACCAGGTGTCAGTATAATATCAGCTCTTTTCACAGAGTGGAAGTTGTGGGTGTGAAGTAAAAACTCTGCATAACCATTTGTACCATCTTTTTTTTTTTCTGTTAAGCTTACAAAGACCTTCACTCCAGAGAAGACACCAGAAATGCAGCCTGGCAGCGTGACGGATGGGATGAGGTTGTTTATTACACAGGTACACAGCCTCTTTACCTTTCTAATAACACTGAATTTTCAAACGATTCGATCGAGTGGAGTCACATTAAGATCACATCACCATCAGTGGAAGCATGTCACAATTGCAATGTGTTTATTATATAAAGAAAATTTTACAATTACATATACAGATCTCTGTTAGTAAACAAAGTTAATAATATTTAATCAGGCCATTATTCTTAATTACATTACTAAAATGTTCACATCTTGGCATCGAAGTTGTGTTCAACCTTGACTGAAAGTCACAAATGCAGCAAAGTCATGAAATATAAACTCAAACATGTTTTGTGTGTTGAAATGTTTTTGCTGCGGTTCTCTAGTTTCTTGTGTGTTAGAAAATTAGAAATCTCTTGCTAAGATGTTGTCTCCTCCTCGTCCTACAGTCCCCCTGATTCAGCACATGGAGTCCAGGATAATGATTCCCATGAAGTCTTCACCTTTGCAGTAACTGCAGACACCAGGAGAACCTCTCAGCAGCCACTACAACTGTCACACTGATGAGTAGAAAGTGTAACCAACTATCAGTGTGTGCACTGCCAGGGATGTTTTTTTTTTTTTTTTTTACTCCCCTTTTCTTTGTGGTCCTGTGTGGTCTCGTTTCAGATGACACAGACTGATTTACCACTAAATCTGTATGTGTTACAGCACTTACTGTGTTACTGATACATTAATCTGCTGTGTACAGACAAAATATGATTCGACCCCACTTGTCCTGTTCGTGGTCTCTCTTATTTAAAGGGACAGATTTTAAATCTTAGTTCTTCATCATGATCTAAAAATATGATATTTGACTAGTACCAGAAAGAGAATAAACAGTTCTAGTGCTGGTCACAGGGACTAAAAATGTTTTCAAAATGTGTATCAAAAGTTAATATGACTTGTAAGCCCTGTTTCACTACAAATCAAACAGCCTCTGGGATCTCACCATAAAAACACTGCACCCAGAGCTCACTCTTCACTATCAGAATATAGTGAATAAGTTTGTTTAAGGGAATGGTCACTTTTACAAAGAGCAGTGTGCTGTTTACAAATCAGTGTTTGATCATTCTCATAATGAGTTATCAAAATCAGTCACTCCAGCTATAAATAAAAGGTTCAGCACGTTTCTGCTCCTCTGAATGTTTAGTTTACACGACTTTCATCCCACCCACTGATTATGGTGTTTATCAGGAATGTGTTTCAGGAATAGTTGGAAAGGCTTCAAAACAACAATAGAGACACACAAAAGTCATCTACTGAGAACAGGAAAGTAGACTTTAGTTAATGGCACGACCTTTTATTTCCACTAGAAACATGAGAATAGTGTCCAGTTGTTGGGGGGTAGTTGCGCTAAATCCCAAGTCTGAGCCATGCTCCTCTGTTAAACTGACCACATCTTTAGTTTCTTTTCTAACTAATAACGTGACACTTCTGGCTCTTCAAGCCATGATTTTATTTTTTTTAGCAAAACTAACAATCTACAATACAAATGTCTGTACACTGACTGATTAGGTCAATTTCTAAATCAAGAAATCAATGCCAACAAGGTGATTGTGTGCTCTGAAATTAATGTTTGTTTGTTTTTTAATGGTCAGATTTACATAGTAGGCTTATTGATTAGGTCGGAGAGGTCGTCAAACCTGCATCTGTAAATTAGGTGGGCTATTCTGAACTACCTGATAAACAAGCTGGCAGGACAGGAGAGATGTCTCATTGTTGTAAATGTGAAATGCAGTGCTTTAGTAAGATTAGTTGTACATACTGAATTAAACTTCTGATGAAAGTGTAAAAAAAAAATTGGACATTATTTATTTATTTGTGTTGTCCACTAATACTAGCGATAACGTCATTGGTAGTAATCATTCAGCCACTCACACACACGTTTTGATCCTGTTTTTGTATCCTGTTTTACACAGAAGTAGTCATGCCCACATTAACCTCCAAACTGACAAGAGGGGAAAATATTGCTTTTCCTTATTTTCCGACACACCCAACCAGTACTCCTGAGCAAAAAGGATAAACTAAATAATGAGTCAATTCACTATTTTGATTATTTGCCAATAAAATGCTAATAATCACTGGTACCAACTTCTAAAATATGAATGAAAGTAATTGTTAGTTCCAGACTATAAGATATAAATTGGATGACCCATCATAATTAATATTTGACTGAAACTGTACAAATTTCAACAAATGTAAACCAAAGAGGCACCAACTGAACCTGGGAGGAGACCATGTAGCTGCAGGTAATCCTGCTTTGAAATGCCACACAGTAAACACCCCAAAAAACAAAGACCAAAGAGATCGGTCACTACGTTTTCAGCTGTTCATCTGTTAGGAGTAAATATGTCTGAAGCTTGGGCGTTTCTCGGCAAATCATCGTTTTAGGGTAAGATTTACGCTGCCTTCACAGTATGTCGGAAATCTCAAACCTTCTTGGAGCTTAATAGCACAAACGGGAATAGTCAATCAATCCTGAAGAGATTCCCTTGTTAGTTATTGTTCACTGAATTGCTATGAATATGTAGACTAGACTATGTTCAACCCCAAAACACGATCCACTGGGCTACTCAAAACCAGATATTTAGTCCATGTTCGTTCAAAACCTTTGATCTGGCAGGCGCACCTGGCTGTATCTGCTCGTCAATAATGTCTGTAAGGAAATATAACATGTCTGAAATATAAATTAATAATTAGAGTGAAAGTGTTTAATAATTCTCACAGGGGGAAATGAAGCTGATTGTGTGGGTATTTGTCTACAGTCAGACTCCAGCTTTAAATTCAGTAGAAGTTTAAACAGGATTTCTTTACTCGAAGTGTTTAGTATACATGATTTTTAGTACTTAAATAAATAGATTCGGTTACTTTACACCCATTGTGAACACTGAACCAAATCCTTCCTAATTTAATTGAAGTTTGAAGGTCTTTAGAAGTTGAAAAGTCCGAGTCTGTATTGGATGCATGAAGGCAGCACGAGAACACGTGTTGGAGCCTTCTGGAACCCGACTCCCCTTTCGAGAGCGTCCGAGCCCGAGCAGTGCGGACATTATTCCGGCGACACTTTTTACTTCGCCATGGCTGCGGTTAAAGCTCTGAACCCAAAAGCAGAGGTGGCCAGGGCCCAGGCCGCCCTGGCTGTTAACATCAGTGCCGCCCGGGGGCTTCAGGATGTGCTGCGAAGTAACCTGGGACCGAAGGGGACCATGAAAATGTGAGTGCCGCCGGAACCCTTTGTGCAGCACGCGTTAGGTGCTAACTGCTAAGAAGCTAGTTAGCTAGTTTTGAGCCGGTGGACTTGCGCGGCTAGCATTTCTGCCTCATTCTGTATTTGTCTGAAAACTGGTGAACCTTTCTGGTGTGTTTCTTTGTCATCCTCCTCAACAAAGTACGAAATCACGATTTCAGGCCTCCAGTTCCTACACCGATAACGGATTTCCCGGCGCACGTTGCCCTGCCCAGTCATCGTCATGATCCGTTTGACAAGCCCCAAGCTAACGTTAGCATGTTAGCGAAAGCCGGTTAGCACTTTATGCTAACGCTTAAAATACAGCCAGCGTAGTATCTCAGTTAGGATTTCAGTATCACAACTTGTTAACTTGGTTGTAATTGATGAAGCTAAAGAGCAAATTAATGACTTGATCACTGGTAATGAGTTAGTTCATGTTGGTTAATTTACTACCCACTGTGAGAAGCTTTATTTCAGGAAGTTTAGACGGATAATGCTACTGTTAACATTAGTCTGTTGGTTGGTGAGCAAATAGTCGTTTATAAAGAAGATATGACAGGAACTAAAACAAAGTGCACCTGTATTAGCCGGTGCCAGACATTAACTCTTTGCTGCCTGTTTGGACCTGCAGGCTGGTGTCTGGAGCAGGAGACATAAAGCTGACCAAAGATGGCAACGTCCTGTTACATGAGATGGTAAGTAAAACACTAAGCTGTGAAAAATGTTCGTCCAAGTGTCTCGTCTATTGTACAGATTTCTTCATTGTTAAAGAGTGGCCACACCCCTACAGTCTGTGTGTGGGTACCATTTAGGCCTCTGTGAACCTGTTAAACACATTGAAATACACAATAAACTGTATGATCAACTAATAGTGCTTCTAGTCAAATTGCAACTCTTATTGATGTTTCATCTTATATAACGGATACTATTAAAGGTCTCAGTAATAAGTTGTTTAAAACGTGTGTATTTATCAAAGCTGTTAACGTAATGTAGCCTAACATATCTGTGCTCTTAAAGAAAGTTCATATCATTGTGTTCACTGTGTGTGCAGAAAAACATTTGAACAGTTTAAATTACGCAGGCATCTAATTTAATATGAAAATAGCTTGTACGCCGTGATGATGTCTGCATCTGCTTTGGAGGACGTCTAGTCTGTGAGAGAGCTGGGTCTGGTGTTGACAAATGAGCACAGTGCTCAGCAAGATGTCATCTTGGGCTTTATGAAGTTACAGCAGATTTATCATTAGTGATAACAACCGTTAGTTGCAGCCCTGATGATATTTTAACTGTGAATGGGGTCATAACCACTACACGGATTCTTTTGATTTTGTGCTGTTTCTCACAGTCTTTTCCGTTTTTTCCTCACAGCAAATTCAGCACCCGACAGCGTCACTGATTGCGAAGGTTGCCACAGCGCAGGATGACATCACAGGAGACGGTACCACCTCCAACGTCCTCATCATTGGCGAACTGCTGAAACAGGCCGACCTGTACATATCAGAGGTAAATGACATAGGCTTTAAAAAATAAATTCGCTCCCCCGTTGGGTTGTTTATCCAAATGAACACCACTGCTGATCTGATTTGGACTGTTTTGAATTTCAATCAAAACAAATCTATTTATTATTTTTCTTTGCTCAAATAATTTTATTGTGTCCTTTTCTTGCATGAGAAGTGTCAATCATTACAGAACATACATGTTAAGAAATTTAATTATTTTAAATAATGAGTGTTGAATGATGTTTGGGGGGGGGGGCTCAAATCTTCTAACATTTTGTGTTTTAGTTGTGGTGCTGTTCACATTTTGTTTATCTCAGTCTTTGTAACAAGGTGCATTTTCTTCTTTAACTCACTTTGCCTTTGTGCTGCAGGGTCTTCATCCAAGAATCATTGCTGAGGGCTTTGAGGCGGCGAAAGAAAAGGCTTTGGCTGTTCTGGAGGAGGTGAAGGTGACACAGGAAATGGACAGAGAGACGCTCATCAGTGTTGCACGCACCTCCCTCAGGACCAAGGTCCACGCAGAGTTGGCAGATCTGCTCACTGAGGTGAGACATGAGCAAATGGTGCTCAACATACGCACATCTGGTGGTCAGTGATTCACCAAACCAAAATAATTGCTACTCATTTGTCTGTCTGCAGGCTGTAGTAGATGCTGTGTTGGCTATCGCAAAACCCAATGAACCCATCGACTTGTACATGGTAGAAATCATGGAGATGAAGCATAAGACTGACTGTGATACACAGTAAGTTTCAAGGCCTAATCGGGTGGTGCAGGATTGTACAGAGGTCACAGATATCTAACGGTGCTCTTTTTTTTTTTTATCAGGCTGATCAGAGGTCTGGTGTTGGACCACGGTGCCCGACATCCTGACATGAAGAAGAGAGTGGAGGATGCCTATGTGCTTACCTGCAACGTCTCTTTGGAGTATGAAAAGACAGAGGTCAACTCTGGCTTCTTCTACAAGAGTGCAGATGAGAGGGAGAAGCTTGTGGCTGCAGAAAGGAAGTTCATCGAGGACCGTGTGCAGAAGATCATTGCCTTGAAGAACAAAGTCTGTCCTAATGGGGAGAAGGGTTTTGTTGTCATCAACCAGAAGGTATGCTTTAAGAGGATTAGTCAGCAGTGTCAATGCTGCAGCACTTATAGTGTGTTTGGTCCCTTGTCTCTGTATCATATACAGTGGCTTCTTACAGTTAAAAGGAAATATCAAAATAAATCTGTTCCCTAATACATTAATGTGGTTTGGTGGCTAACTCACCAAACCAGGGCTAAAATATTGTTTAGTTTTGGTTTGCAAAATAGGTGCTTTAACTGTAGTTTTCAAGAGAATCAGCAATTCAGACAACACTTTCACATTACAGTTGCTCTTTTGATTTGATGCTTTGTCATAATTACTTTTTAATAAAACCTTAAACACTTTTAATATCTAAACGAATTCTAACCATTTTATGTTATTACATGAAAGTCAATTTCTGACCAAGTTTTTAAGTGCACAGTGAACACCCAAGGATGCTGATGTGGCTCCCCTTGGTCACTTGTATCTGTGCTACAGTAAATCTGATCTGTACCTCTGCATTAGGAGAGACTGTTCCTCTCCTACATGTATTCAGCGGATCAGAACAAACCTCATCAATGCACACAGTGTTTTATTTCTAGTGATCCTCATGGTGAATGGACATTTGATTTCTCTTTCTCTCTTTTTCATTTTGTAGGGTATTGACCCATTCTCTCTGGACACCCTCGCCAAGGAAGGCATTGTAGCCCTTCGCAGGGCAAAGAGGAGGAACATGGAAAGGTAAGAAAAAAAAAGTCATAGGGACCTTTTTATGTACAATGGAAATTTTGTGTTTGCTCTTTGTTTTTGAGTGAGCAATTCTGTAAAAGCAGAATTTACAGTTTATAATGTATTAAGAATTAAAATAAAACCTTTTTAAATATAAATGACATAAAACCTGCTCAAAAGGTAGCCAGAGATGTGCAGTTGTGTTGTTGAACACTCCAGTGTCCCTGTTGGAATTTTAGTTTTATTTTGTGAAGTCACTGGGTGGTGCCCTTCAGCCTGTCAAACAGAGACAGAGCAGTCACAGCAGGTTGTGAACCAGACTTTTAGCTCTTGTTTAGCTAATGTGGCAGTGTTGAGATCAGCTTGTTAACCTTCTGAACTGTGCCCGGTTTGTGGGTGCCAAGTTGTCACATAACACGAAGTGAGAAACTCAGGTGACTGACAACAAGGAAACTTGATGCACAACACTTGTTACAATTGCAAGCATTGTGCTGTTTTCACAACTTCGACTGTGTTTGTGACTAAGGTTTAATTTCACCTTGTGGTAACGGGAACAAGACCAGTAACACATTTGTTCTATTCAATACTTAAAATCGAGTTAATACAGAGATTGTATTCTTCCTTCTGCAGACTCACCCTTGCTTGTGGAGGTATTGCCATGAATTCAGTTGATGACCTTACAGCTGAATGTTTAGGACATGCTGGGTTGGTTTATGAACACACACTGGTGAGTTTTTATTTATGTTGGCACAAAAAAGGCACATTGAAATAATCTCATTATGTTTTTGTTTTTCTTTCAAGCACATCAGTCTTTAATTCGTAAAGTTGTTGAGTCAGTGTTAATTGTCTTTGATCGTGTCTGCAGGGAGAGGAGAAGTACACATTCATCGAGAAGTGTGGGAACCCTCGCTCAGTTACTCTGCTGGTGAAGGGACCCAACAAGCACACCCTAACACAGATCAAAGATGCTGTGAGGGATGGTCTGCGGGCAGTCAAGAATGCCATAGAAGACGGTAAGATGTTGATTAACCTAGAATTTTACTGTTTGTGTCATTTGTCTTAGCTTAACTAATTTTTTATTGACAATTCTATGTCAATATAGTTTTTAATTTAAAAACATTTTACGCTTCACACCTTGCTTGTTTGGACACAGTAGCTTTAGTTGTTTCTCTTTATTTAGCTCATCTTAATTTTGATTACATCATAAAACTGTGAAATTAAATTATGGTCAGTTTATCTGTTTAGTGAAATGCAGTGGTCTCATTTGCACAGTGAACACCCAGGGGATGCTAACGTGGCACTTCCTGGCTTGCTGTATCTGTGCTACAGTGACACTGATCTTTTCCTCTGCATTAGAAGAGTTTGATCTCTTCTACATGTATTCAGTTGATCAGAACAAATCCTAGAACAAGTTTTTTTTCAACCAGTTATTTTTGTTGTTTTACCTATACTGTTTGCACCTGATTACATTTTCTTAGTATCCCTTGTTCATCTTTGTCTCTACAGGTAGTGTGGTATCTGGCGCAGGCGCCTTCGAAGTGGCTGTGGCTGATGCGCTGGTGAAACACAAGCCCAATGTGAAAGGCAGGGCCCAGCTGGGTGTCCAAGCATTTGCAGATGCTCTCTTAGTCATCCCCAAGGTGAGAAATTTTACTTTCCTCACAGGCTCTTTGTGTCTCTTTACTTCATGTGTTATAGAAACGTTTTCTCCTGTATTGCACTCCCACTAATATCTTTGGTCATACGATAAAACTAATTTATCTGTTAGTTTTCAACAACAGTTACAACATTTTTTGATTTTAAGTTTGCCTCTTCTTTTGTAGGTTTTGGCCCAGAATTCTGGATATGACCCACAAGAGACCCTGCTGAAGCTGCAGACGGAGTACAAAGTGTCTGGACAGCTCGTTGGCGTAGACCTCAGCACAGGTCAGAACCAGAAGACAGCATTAGGATCAAACTGTGAAAATTGTATTTTAACAAATGTATGATGCATAATGATTTTCAAAAGGTAGTTAGTACCATAAGGGTATTAAGTCAGTAAACTTGGTTGTAATAAAGTGCAGAGAACTAGAAAGATGCATGAAGTACCATTATACAGATGACAAACAGGCATAAATGGCCAAATCATTAGAAATCTCAACAGTATTTCTAGTTAAAAATTCACCTCTCTTTCATTACAAAGGAACATAGCAAATTAAGAAGCCAGCGTGTCCATTTATTGGTCTGTTTCAGGCTTTTTTTTTTTCTCAGTCCTTTCTTTTAATGTCCTGTGTTTTTTATGCTGTGTTTCAGGGGAACCCATGGTGGCAGGGGAAGCAGGTGTATGGGACAATTACAGTGTCAAGAAACAGCTTCTCCACTCATGGTGAGATTATACATTTATAAACTTTAAAGGGTCGGTGGTATATTCTGAATTGTCTCCTCATCAATCTTTTACTTTTGTTTCTTTACAGCACGGTGATCGCAAGCAACATCTTGTTAGTAGATGAGATCATGCGAGCTGGAATGTCTTCTTTGAAAGGTTAAAGGTCACCTGAGGAAGCTGCAGCTGTTAACATACACACAGGGATATATGTGTCAACATGTTCCTGTTCTCGGCACTCTGAAGCACCCCAATCTGATTGACATCCTGCTGTAAACACCACGGCGTCCATCGCGTCTGTCAGAAACATGCTAGTCATGGGTTTTTTTTCATGGATTTGTCAACACTTCCCTCTGATTGGTTTATTTATGAGATTCTGTTAAAAAGCACTGACCTCTGCCATCCAGTTTTGTTTCTACCTATTAAAGGATTTCTTCGCTCTTCAAAGATTTTTGTTTTTCTGTGTGAATGGATATAAAAAAGGACTAGAATTAGCCCATTGAAGTTGTATGCTTATGTTGTGAATTGGCGCTATATATTGATTTGAATATTGAATTGAAAGTTATGCTAACCAGTGATATTGTAGTTCAAACACATTTGTCCAGACTCTTATTCTAGTAAGTTTATGTTGAGTCTATGGAGATGTTTGTTCCAGGTGTAATGCAATGCAATGCCTATACAGCACTGACAAAAAGGGGACATACATGAGGTCACACTGACCTTGTTCTGGGAACTTTGGCATTATTTGCTCTAGTAGGACAGTTTCAATTTGAGGCTCTGACTCTGAGTAAAATCTGTAAATATATATATATTTTTAAACACCTATGTAAATACATCTTCAAAATATTTCTGCTGTATGTAAAATAACAAAACTGACTCAGCAGTTTATAAAAACCTAAACTATAAAATACTTCCTCGTAGTTGCATTTGATGAAGTGTGTTTCAGCAAAGCTATACCTTGAAACGAGGTCTTTTATGTACTATGGACATAATCAAACACGATTTCACCAAGCTCATAACACGAAGCATCGTATAGTGCAATTTATTACTGATGCTAACAGATAAATTAAGGTTTTACGTTTTAAATAAAGCGGAACCTTTTACAGTTTCTACGGAACATGTTTATGGTTGGACCCACTTCCGTCGCGACTTTAAAAATTGTCCGACAGAAAATGTCGAGTAAATTCGCTGAACTGAAGTGTGGGAAGTTCTGTTAAACTTTTAGGTGTAATACATTTGTAATCAAATGTGTTGAATTAATGTTAAAAAATCTTGTTTAAGATGAACGTTAAAACGACTCTGCTGTGGATGTCTGCTGCGTTGTTACTGGCAGTGACAGGTAATAAAACCCCGTCTTTTTCTTATCCGAATATAACGAATCGTAAATTAAATTAACATTTAATGACTATGATCTGGAAAATTTCCCCCTTGACACACAGCAGCAGATGAGATGCTGGATATTCCTGGAGGAAAGATGTTAATGGGAACCAGTGCAGCTGATGGGAAAGATGGAGAGTCACCCACTAAAGAGGTTGAACTGGTGCCTTTTAAAATAGACAAATATCCTATCACAAATAGCGATTTCAGGTAATAAAACTTTAAACTTGACATTTAGGGCGTTATAAATTAAATTAAATACTGACATGGCCTTTTTGTTAACCACAGAGACTTTGTGAGAGCGCAGAAGTACAAAACTGAAGCTGAGTCATTTGGTTGGAGCTTTGTGTTTCAAGATTTTGTGTCTCGGGAGCTAAAGAGCAAAGTTACACAGAGAATTGAGGTAGTGGCATATTATATATTGTTGTGGAAAGTTATAATAATAATATATTTCAGATTATATCCATCTTATTGCATGTTTTTCCTATTAATCAAAACTCTCAGACAACAATTGTTCGGTCTCCTCAAATGTCTGTTCTTCTGTTATTGTGTAATTGTAAAATTTATAAGTAGTGGTGGACTTTTGGTTGGAAAAAAATATATCTGTGAGCTCATAAACTATAAGCTAAAACGCACTAGACATTAGTGAAGCTGTTTTGTGAATAACAATTACTTTTGATTCTGTGTTTCTCATCCAGTCTGCTCCTTGGTGGTTGCCTATAGAACGGGTGTTTTGGAGACAGGTAAAGTTATCTGTTTTTCTATTTTTCTCTAATCTTGCACCATGTCTCCAGTTCTCGACTTCCACCCATTTGACTCTGTGTTTCAGCCTGCGGGACCTGGTTCAGGCATTCGAGAGCGTCTGGACTTTCCAGTTGTTCAGGTGAGCTGGAATGACGCTCAGGCCTTCTGTCAATGGAAGGGCAAGAGACTCCCTACCGAAGAAGAGTGGGAGTGGGCTGCACGTGGAGGACTACAAGGTACATCGTATGTGCTAAAACTACAGCATATACTGTATGAGTTCTTCGCTCTTATGAAAGATGTATTTTTTCCATTGATGTTTCTTGTCGGTCTGCTTCTTAGAGAGAGCTTTTGTCACTCACAGAGGGGTTAAACTTTCCCTGAACTATAGTTTAGGCAGTGTTTCACATGAGAAGTGTCTTCAGGCGTCAAAGAACAAAGCAGGGAAACTAGTTTTCATGACCTTGCTCATTGATTGGTATATCATTTCATTGTTTGTTCATTGTTTCATCTTATTCATTCAGGTCGGACTTATCCATGGGGAAACAAGTTCCAGGCAAACAGAACCAATCTGTGGCAGGTCAGCATGGTACATTAATGTATACTGCAGCACAGTTAGCACAGTATACTTGGATAACTTGGATATAATAGAATGATATCTGTATTTTAAAATGGCAACTGTCAAGTTGACATGACTCAACATCCAAATGATCTCATCTGGACGACTTAAATTTAATAAATAATAATTAATTAATTAATTAATAATAAATTAGATTTATTTTAAAAAAACATACAGAGTGCATACTATGAGTTGAAAAAAACAGTGCCTTTATTAATTTCATATGCCTTTAACCCCCATGAAAGAAAACAAAAAGGAATTCTAAAATTTGTATTGAATTAAATTATTTATATTTTCACACTTTCACACAATAAATCATCTTCAAATAAAGCTGTTTAACATATTAAAGAAGACACTTCACATTAAATAATCAGTATTTTTTAAAAATATATTTTAGGGATCATTTCCAGATGGAGACACTGCAGAGGATGGATACCATGGAATTTCCCCTGTCACAGCATTTCCTCCTCAAAACACTTATGGTAACTGTTCCTTAGTTAAAATAAAAAAAACAAGAAACAGGTTGTATCAAATATGTCTTTAGCCGAAAGCAATGCAAAGGAAAATATGTTACAGAGATTTATTAAAGTCAGAGTCTTGGGTTTGAGCTTTGTGAAACATTTAATTTATCATTGTCTCTAATGGGTCAAAAGAAAAAACATAGACTGAATTTGCTTTTTTATTGTGTGCTTTGTAATATTACAAAAGCAATGTTGACTCTTCCTGCAGGACTGTATGACATGATGGGAAACACATGGGAATGGACGTCCACACCTTTTCCTGGAGCCCGACCGATGTACGTGCTGCGTGGTGCCTCCTGGATCGACACGGTGGATGGATCCGCCAATCATAAGGCTCGAATCACGACCAGGTGAGTTATTGGAAGAAAAAATAAACATTGTATTTCCAGACGATAACTCTATAGAGCAACTGTGCAGCAGTTGTGATTGATTGATGGTTACAATTCTGTGTCCTGCAGGATGGGCAACACTCCTGACTCTGCCTCTGACAACCTGGGATTCAGGTGTGCTGCCAACAATGTTCAGAAACAAGCAAAGAAAAAAGACAAAACAGAACTGTAGCAACAAACAGGAAGTCAGAAATATTAAGTGAAGGTCAGTAATCTTTGAGCCATGGCAGATTGAGGGGAAAAAGCATGGGACCAAATTAATAGCAATCAGTGACTATTAATGAATGATAAGGTGCATTTCTCCTGTGGAGAACTTAGATTCTTTTTAATTGAATTTGTTAAACAATAAACACAAGCGTACTAATACATAAGACGAAGTAAATCATTAGACAAAAAGTTCCTTCGTATTGTTTTTTCATAATGTAATATAGTGCAGACTCAAAATAATAAAAGTTCATACTCACAGGAATGACTAAAATCACTTGTTTAAATGTTTAATGGATTTATTCGCTAAAGGGAAGAAATAGGATACTGTTAGTGTCAGCCTTGGTGGTCTTCCTTCTCCATGCTGTGTCTGTCTTTTGTTTGGTGTTGTTATGTGATCGGAGAGTAAATGAGTCCATGGGTTCAGTCACAGCCTCTGCTAATCCTGTCTTTGTATTTTTGTTTACCCTCTCATCATGAATGGCTGACTGAGTGGTCGCTTGGACATATTCTCACCACAGCACAAGCGAGTTTAATTATCAAATAACTTCAAGTTTTCTTCATGCGTAAGAAATGTAGTACTTCTGTACCGCCTACAGAGACACTTCCAGAGAAAATGTGCAAGTAGCATGCCTTCAGTGAGTCTGAGTCATTTTCCTTTTTAAATACAGCTTGTGGACAGTGTTGTGTTTTAAAATAGATTTCTCAGGAACAAAAACAACCCCCGCTTTTCTCTCCTTTCCCACTACATCTGAACGGTCGATGTATGCAGTTGCTCTAGAAATGTCGTATGTTGCATCAGGCTTATGATGTAGATTTTTAGTTGTTATTTTTAAAAACCATGCTTAAAAAAACAAATTAACAAAAAATGTTTGTACTTCTGTCTTGTTATTGACTGTTAAAAATATTAGTGATACTGTGAAAACACATACAGTACTATGCAAAAGTCTTAGGCCACTATCGGATTACTTTTTCAGCAGTGCTATGATGTCCATCTATATGTATTTCTCAGTTTTTACATTAGAACAACTAGAAACCTGGCTGCTAAGACCTCAACGGGCTATGCAAGGATCAACCTGGTGAGTCAGGTCCTTGCTGGACGTCTTCTGGTGTCTCAAAGAAGAAACTTCTCATCAGATTTTTACAGGTCTTTTTGTACTTGACCTCTTCAGATTCCTCTACAGAGATCACACTCAGTACTCATGTCACTTTAGCTTAAATAAGCTGTTTTTAATAAGTTTTTAATATGTTTAAGTTTTTTAATACTGTGTTCATATTTTCTAGTTGTTTTTGAATAACGAGACTAAGAAAAAAAAAATATATATATACACAGTATATA
>JAUYWH010000006.1:15128758-15147365 GCA_034779795.1 Ctenopoma multispine | reverse complement strand
ATATATAGTGTCATAAAGACACTGCCAAAACAAAATTTCTATTGGTGTTCTAACACTTTTGCACAATACTGTATGTTATGATTAAAAAAAAGAGTCTTAATAGTTGAATATGAGATTAAATACTGGCTCAGAAGGTTATTGCTTATGTTTGACCTATTTAGAATATAATTAACTTAATTGGCAATAAGAATGGAGAACAACAACACTCGGAGTCCACCTGCCTGAGACCTACTTCCTACAGAAGGGAGTGTACAGCAGTATTTGGCACATGAGTTTAAGATGGAAATAAGGATAAAGACATTCAGACCACTTATCACGCGACATGGCAGGGAGCCACCACCTCCTGCAACAACTAGGTCTTGAAAAACGTGGCATCTCAAAACGTGAGATAAAAATGTAAAACTCGTAGAATGTGACGTGGAAACATGTTTAACTGACAGTAGGATGATAGTTGTGGTGTTGTTTTCATGTCTCCCTTTGGCTGAAGCTTTTGAATCAACCCCGATCTGCCTGCAAATAACTATTTTAAATTTCTTCTTCTTGTCATTTTTCGCAATGCATAGACATCACCAAGTCTTCAGTTATAAATGTGCTGATATGTCACTGACTCATCTCTGCTCGTGTATGTGGGAAGTTTGTTGCCAAAAATTACCCTCTTAACTCCACTGCAGGGAATGACTGTAACTGGTGTTTTCCCCAAAGCAATGACAACGTGCGAGACGGTGTTTTTTAATTTATTTTACTAAATGAGAAATAAAACTCATGAAGCTGACAGCTTTGTTGTGTAACTGCCTTTGACATTTAAATTACTTGATAAAAGCTCAGTTTAAATCAGTGATCATGCGTCAAGTCTGAATAATAGTATCAAAGGATCAAAAGCCAAATTCCATTTGTTGCCCCGCAGCTGTGGTATGTTTGAACGTCGTGTATTTGTGTAGCAACTGGAAACGAGGAAGAAAACCCACATAGGCCACATGAAACCACAACCTCCAGTGACATCACATCATGTCATGTCGTGTCCCTGTGAAGACGCACGCACTTCAGGAAAAACTGGTTTGGAGACATTGCAGTTGTCACCCTCCCTTCTTCTTGTGTCTCTTCAGTCTTCCTCCTGTGCAGTGTTGTTTATATGTAGCCTGCTACCATCTGTGGATGGTTTAGTTCCGTGTCTGCCCGTAACTTCAATCTAGCTGATCATGGATTACTCTCAGCCTTTCTCAGTCCTCAATCAGAAGCTGAAGCCTGATTTCATCACCAGTGAACAGCTCTATTCATCTCTGGAGAGGGTTGAGGAGAGACAGCAGGGCTCACTTGGAAGCAAATCTCCATTTTACAAGGCAACGGTTCTATCAGCAGAACTAGAACCAAAAGTACCTGTGACTGTAACAGAGTCAGAGGTGCCAGAGGAACCTGAAGATGGTGCAGAGCAGGAGGATTTGGTGTCTGATGGCCCAGAAGAAGCAAATTGTGCTGATCCCTTGCCTGTTATCAACATCACTGATTTAATGAATGTTGGTGAAGAGGAGCTGGTTGATGAGGACAGCAGCACTTCACAGTCTGAGGAGAAAGACAGTCCAGACGAGCTGACCTCAGAGGGGACGAAGGACTCTTCAGAGTCAGAAGCCGTGGTTGGTGAAGGTCGGAGACCCTTGCAGAGGAACTTCATTGATAGGACTCTACCAGACCTAATCAAGATTGGCAGGCCGATCATGAGACGCAAGACCGTGGGACACGTCTCTGCCACGGTAGGATAACCGTCTTTCAGTTTGTTTTAAATGAGAGAGAGATATGATTTTTGTTTCTTACAGTAAATGCATTTAAATCTTTGACTTTTGTCCAGGTTTGTCCAACAATGATAAAATCTGTTGTACAGGGAGGACATAGTTTTGTCATTCAGGAGCATATCAGACAGAAATCTTGTCGCTTATGATAAAAAAGTATGATCAAAATTAGTTTGAACCCCAATTCAACCGTCACGACTTCGAATGAGACACTTCTTCACCTGCTGCTGACGATGCTCCATCTGTGATGTGTAAATATGGAAACAATGTTTTGTCCCTCATACTTTTATGTTATTAGCTTCAATTACGTATTTATCTCGGTGAGTGTTTCTATTGACGCAGTCACTTGGGCATATTTGTAATGTTTGTAAGTGCCGATTAATATTTCAGCTTGTACGACTGGATTTCTTAACTAAACTTTCACCCAGGAATGTAGATTAGCAGTTTCTATTTACATTATGTAAAATGTCATGAGGTAAGTACTTCCTGCACATGGACCCGTTACCAGCACATTTAAGTTACAGTGATGTGAAAAGGTATTTGTACCCTTTTTGATTTTTTGTGTTCGTCACATATGAGTCAGATCAGAATCAAATTTTAATATTACACAAATATAACCCAAGTCAATACAAAATGCAGTTTTTAGTTTGTTTGTGTAATATTACAATTTGTTTGATGATCTGAATATTTTAAGTGTGACAGAAATGCAAAAAAAACAAACTCACAGTGCAGTACCTTACCCTAAAGTGTACTGAAATTTAATGTGTGCAGCTTACTGAAGTGCGCAGAGAAGTGGAGCTAACTCGGAAACGAAGTATCAAACTTAAGGCCCAGGTTGACAAACTACACAAGAACAGAGACAGACCAGGCTGGAGCAATCAAAGAGAAACGGTAAATGTTACACACAGTAGTGTGTGTGTGTGTGTGTGTGTGTATATATATTAGTGTACAGGATCATCATTGTTTCTCTCTATTAATTTCTTGGACAGGTCACAGAGGAGATTCTGTCCATTCTGCGGCTCCTGCACCCACTGACAGAGCAGGAGTCCAGCACACCTGAACCCTCTCAGGGGGAAAACTGCCTGAATGCTGCTCTCACGCAGCTGCAGAATGTGGCCCGTGAACTGGCCATCAGCCACACAAAACAAGTAAAGGCAGACGCTCAAATGAAGCTCCTCACCCATCACCATTTCTCTACAATCTCAGTTTAATTTTAGCTGGTTATGTGACTCCGGGGAATGTTTACTTTGCACATACTTGAGATGACAGTGGCCACAATTTTTTTATATACAAAATCATCAGCTAGTTATCAAAAGGCCCATTCATATATTTTAGCCAGAAAAGCAAGGACTTTACAGTAGTTGAATACTAGAAGCTTTAAAATAAGACTTAAGGTCTGTATGCTCAGATGCTCATGCAAGAAACATCTGAGCCTTCTTGATCATGCATCTTCTTCATTGTTTCCTTGAAAAGACAGTTAATTTCTCCACCCAGGTGTTAAAAGCTAAGCTATGTGGTCTGGCAAGTTTGCAAGTGACTATAGCAGCAGGAGCGAAATGAGTCTTTCTGGTTTTTACTGTCAGGAGCTTACAGAAAGTCACAAGGTGTGTTGGTGAAGGTTTGATTAGATTTCATTCCTGGCAAAAACAGAAAGATGTGAGAGAGTGAAGGTTGAGGATATTTGATGGCAAAGTATAACAAAACATTACCTCTCTTCTCTGCTTGCTTGTTCTATTAAGAAATCTAAATCAGGAAGAGAAAAAGAAGCAGAGGAAAGTGCTGTTCTGCAGCAGGCGCTGCGGGACAGAGATGAGGCCATAGAGAAGTGAGTACATGCACATAGTTACATAAATAGCAGATGAATCAAAATGTAAGGGAAAAGGGAAGCTGAATCTTCATCTTTGAGGAATGTGTCATTCTTTCTGTTCTCCATCATGCAGGAAGAAGGCGATGGAGGCTGAGCTGCTAAAGAGTAAAACAGAGCTGATGCTGCTCAACAACCATCTGCTGGAGGCTGTACAGAAACGTCTGGAGCTGTCGCTGGAGCTTGAGGCCTGGAAGGTAAATCTCAAATTATTGATTAACAGTTTTTTAAGTAAGTAAACAAACTGAAAGGTATGCCCCCAGGACAAATACAGAAGTAAAATCTGTTTGAAAATGTGGTGTCAGTCTGCACAAAACTGACAGGGTGTGAAATTCTGAACATATGGGAGGCAGCCAGAGAAGACTAGAAAAGTAGGACACACACACGGAAATACAGTGTCCAGTACACTCCCTTAGTCTCAGAAGGTGTTCTGTTGTAAAACACAACACAAAGAACAATTAAAATTCATATTCAGCACGATCAGCAAGGTACATCCAGCATATGCAGAATATGCAGGCGTTACTGCCACCTGGCATCCTGCCACAGGCCCATGTCTTCATCTGGTGAGCAAATTTAATCATTTTTAAAATCAAACTTCAAGTGGAAGGAAATGTAAATTTGGGGTGAGTAAGAATTAATTTACCCTCCTCTGAGACCGACCGACCTTCAAGTTTTCTCTCATAGTTGTAGACTGAACTTGCACATGTTTTAAAGTCAGTATTTACTTTGCTCTGATGCCGTCTCTGTTTTTCTTCACTTGCCTCAGGAGGACGTTCAGCTGATCATCCAGCAGCAGCTGCAGAATCAGCAGCGAGCAGAGCAGGCCCAGAAGAAGAGCCCCCGCCTGGGCATTCTGAGGAGAAACAACAAAACATCCGCCCAGAGGCCGTCCAAATTCCCTTTGCCTACACCCACACCTCCCACGGTTAACTCGAACCAAATCTACGTCCCCAGGTCTGCTGCTCCAACTCCCAGCACATCTCCTTCAAACAGCATCCAACGCAACTGGATGGACAAGCTGAGGAAGGGCAAGAGCAGTCGTTACTCGGAAAAGGATGTACTGGGGCAGGATTCAGAGGGTGGCAAGGACGATGGCTTCCAGGTCGTATCACTAGATTAAAATAGCGAGGACACTGCACTGAGCACATTCTAACACACAACGCCCCTCCAGTCTAAAATGTGTTTTAGTAGTTGTTCTTCACCGTGTCCGCAGAGTGTGTGTGTCCACACAGACCTTTCTGAACCGGGGAAGTTTCTTTGTGCTCGACAACACAGCTGTTTTGGAGCCGGCTTGTTAATGTGCGATGTGGAAACTTGAGAAGAGACTTTTTACTGAAGTAGGAGACACCTCGTCTCCGCGACACAGTTACACTTTTGAAATGAAGAATTATTTGCAAACTCAGTGTGGAAGAAGAGAGGTGTGAGGTTTAAAATTTTTACTTGTAAAGAACCAGAAACAAACTATTGTAAGCTGAGTTAAAACACGTCTGGAATGGATGTTTAATATATAACACATGCTTTCTGTCCATGAACACTGTAATTTATATATAAAACTGATCATGAATGAGCCATGTCTTGTTTAATACCTTAGTGCAATACACTTTATCTTGAATATTCTCATGTCATAAATGAATTAAGTTCTTAGGAGGAGATCTGAAGAGTTTTAGAATGAGTCACACGGCAGTGACCGTCACCACATTGTTTGATCCTTCGTTGTCTGCACTTTGTTGCATTTTCAATATTGAAAAGAAAAAACAATAGACTTTGTAGCAGATTTAGCTAATTTATTGTATAATATCAGTTTGTACACTTTCAATAATATATATTCCACTCATATATGCTTCTTGCACACATTTTAGGTGTATATATAGCATTATCTAGAGGGAGCGCCGCCACTGTGGCAACATAAGACATACAAATTACAGCAAAGTCACACCTGATGAAAAGACAAAAGGCATGCTCTTAGTGAAACAATATACAATCCTGAACATATCATCAGTCTTCAAACAGCTTTTCCATGTGATTGAATAAATTCACTTCTTTATATTGTTAACACAGAGTTCTCCTTTTGTCAAACCTTTGCCCCACTGCTGAAGAAGGATCTGCATTCAAGTGTCAGTACTACCCAACCCCCCCAACAATCTCTTCATATTGTGCAACAAGACTCGTGTCCTGTGGTTGAGGCGGGCGAAGGGGCTTATAGAAACAATTAAATAAAGATAATTTCAATAAAAACTAATAATTTAAAGCATTTTAGATGTTTCTAGTCACACCTAACAAACATAAAACACTGATTTTAGTAAACATCTAGCATCATCTGTTAAGCTTCCTCGTGAGAAAATTCACACAGAACTGGCAACCCAGCTGCCAATCTAAAGTCTGCTATTTATTACTGTAGAATAAAAGATTTTTTTTTAAATCCAGTTTTAGAAATGTAAAAGGAGCTCTTGACAAAAGAGGCACATACACATTTACAACACCCTGCTTATTATTCACACTGATGGCAGTTTCACTACTGGACTGTACTGTTCAAACCTAAGGGAACATAAATGACATTAATACTTTTACAGTTAAATAACAACATACATTGTTGCAGCATATATTCTTGAGAGACCCATATAGATTGCGCCTTAGTTTTAAAGATAAGTGAGATACAGATAATAAATTGTTAAACATGTTTCATCAAAACACTGGTTGGACTGACCAAAGACACAACAACATTACCACGGCTCATCGCCAGACAGACAGAAGAATAGTATAAGAGTACAGTAAGTTACTTATCCAGTTGTAACCTGAGATGTTCAGGAAACAGATTGTGACAATACTCAAATTTGCATGTTTCAGCTTGGTTTTCATAGATGATTAAGTTGGCATAAAAATATAATCAGCGCTTTCATTACCTTGAGTTCTGACAGAGGAACGTGTCTGTGGATCCTCAGCAGATACACAGACCAAAATACTGAATATATCACTATGATCGAGATCTACAACAAAGCATCTGCACACACACACACACACACAAAAAAAAGGATTAACGCCTCTCTGCAGAGCTAAAACTTCCTGACTCTTAATATCAAACTTTGCACATTCAACTTCTCAGATACGATATTTGTTTCATCCCAGTGTCAGGACTTTCATATCCACCCGTCCTTCTGCTGGTCCACTTCAACAGTCCCAGATTGTACTTGGCATAAAGCCACTTTTCTATTATACTGGTATAAATGCATCAACATAAACAAAGCACTGTGCAAATGAGATATTCTTTGGATTAGTACATCATCTTCAAAACATCCCCATTATGTTAAACTAGAGATATTTGCAATGCTATTGTCTTGCTACTATGAGATCAATGAGATACTATAATATCAATAAAAACACATCTACAAACCAGCCAATCTAGTAACACTACCTGTCTGGCAGAGAGAGTAAAAGAAAAAAAGAAAAAAAAAGTTCACCTACAACACACTACACGAGGTCTGACACTGTTAAAAGGTTAAACTGACTGCTGTAAAAGGATGAGTTTGGTCCTGTGTTGGCAAATATTAGCATCATAAATGACTCCACTCTTTCTTGCTGAAGCTGCTGAATTCTCACCTTCATTTTGCGGTGAGCGGACGCTCAGAAATGCTGAGCATAAAAAAAGTTCTGAGGTGTAGCCTGGAGGCAGCTAGGACTGAAGGAACGAGATGATGGAACTGATGAAATCTAAGGGTTTATCTGCGTGGATCCAGTGGCTCGCGTCTGGGATGTACTGGATGTCCGCGTTTGGGAACAGCCTCTGGATTTCTGGGTAATCCTCGGAGCTGGAACAGATGTGACGAACACCAGGCAGAGAGAAAGCAACAAATGAATTCTAAAATAATATACATCAATGCTGTATTAAAAGAATATCGTACTGAAAGTAACAAAACGTTAACCAATCTTGCCAAGTTTCTTAAAATAAAGTGCTGTAAGGATGACGTATATTTTAGGCCAACCTGGAAGCGTCTATTGTTAGGTTATAAACAAACTACACAACGACTGCACAACTCAAACTTCACCACGTCTAAGCTTCCAACTTGTAGTACTTATTTAATTTTAAAGCATGGAAGACGTCAGGATAAGGGAACCTAAAGTGTATTAGACTGACTACTATCTCACTCTGTAACATCTGCTTTTAAGTGCTTAGTCATTTCTTATCCAGTTGTAAATATGTATTTTACTTACTTACTTATTATTTTCTGTACTATATTTTCCTAGAGTTTAATTTCAATAAACCATTTACTTTTCATACATACAGTTTAATACCTGATATAAGCAGAACTTGCTCCACCCAAAAACAGCGTAGGTCCCTTATAGACTGTGTCAGTGCTGGGGAAACTCATGATGTCATCAAGGTGCGCCGAGATGGCCTCCAGGTTTACCCTCCAGGCATAGTGTCCGTTCTGCTCCACCAGATTAGTCAACAGGAACTGACGCACAGAGTGCTCCTGAGGAAGAGAAGAACTTCACTTTGCACCGTTTCATAACTTTCAGCTCGTCGTTTTGGCTTTATGGTCTCCAAATTTACCATCACCCTTACAGCATAAGTTTTTGCCACCGCAGGCGGCTGTTTATAACACCTCCATTACAAACAGTACATGGTGTCCCTCAGCAGAGACAGTAAATGGTGAACAAAACTGAGCATTTAGGAGCTAAAGAGTATTTCCTCAGAGAGGGAGAGAAATAAAAACAGTAGAAACTGGACATTCGGTGCATTTATCAGACAGCTGGAAACAGGACTCTGAAATAAAGTCCATATGTGCAGAATTTGAAAACTGTCATCAAGTTTGCCTCAAGTAATAATACGTTAATGTTTTCAACTAGTTTCTGCTGCAAAAATAATTTACTGCAGAACAAAAAAAAAACAGACACAGGAAAGTACTTGACTAGAAACATACAGGGCACTCCTCGCAAAAACATATTCTGGAAAAATGCAACATATACGCAACTTTAATCACTAGTTCAATGGTATGAAAACAACAAGGAGTTTTGACCTTGACCAAACTACGCAGCTGATCCTCAGCCATCCTCCTAGCGGTAGAGCGTGGGATGTCGCTGGAGATCTTCATCTCCTGCATGGCTTGGATGTAAGAGTGGAAGTTGGTGCGAGTGGTGGTCTGGGCTGGACTGATGTCGACTACCACCAAGCTTTCCACTAAACCAGGCTACAAAGACGGATGGGTGGGTAGAAAACGAAAGACAAAAACATATCAGTGGGAAAATGATAAAATGGCAACAAGAAACTTAGACTATATCGCCAAAAGTTCATTGATTATATTAAGTCCTTGAACCCAGTGCACGAAGGACACAAGAACAAGGCGAGTTTGGTGTGGATGAACTTGACTGGCCTTTGGGATGCATTAGGAGATTAGATGCATTAGGTGGACAGTCTTCCCAGAAGAGCCATTAAAGTTCATAAGTGTGTAAATCAGGCGTCCCAATACTTTTGGCAATATAGTGTAGGCGTGGCATAAGGGCCAAACAAGGAAGTTCAGAGAGGGAAAGTAAAGTGAGAAAGCTCAGGTGACATGCTAAACTGCTGCTCACCTGTGTCAGAGCGGTCGTCATGGCTGTTTTCCCGCCCATGCTGTGGCCAATGAGGACGCACTTCTCGATGTGAAGCTGAGCGAGGAGGTGTTTCAAATCGCCGCTCATCGCTTCATAGGTCAGCACTGAGCTGTGGGGGCTGTTTCCATGGTTACGGGCATCTACAGTCAACACCTAACTGGACAAAGGACAGTCAGGAAACTTGGAACGCGGGGGGGAAAGAGCCAACAGAGCTGAAACAAAAAACTTTTCTGTCAGCTGTATTCTTTTCTCTGGCCACAGCTCAAAAGAGTGACAACACAAACAAAGGCTGCATTGTTCACATGAGGTGATGTTCTTCAAACAAGCCAAAGAACAGATTATCTGTCATTGTTTATTACGACAGTACAGACTGCTAAGGAGCTGTATCAAATGACTGAAAACACACTGGTTGATTTTAAGTTCCCATGCCCAAGAGGTGGGTGTGAGAACAGACTCAAGCACATAAAGATGAACTGTTTTTGATTAAACAGCGGAAAGGTGTGATGTCTTCATCACTGCATTACCTTTCGGCCTGTGCGCTGCACCAAGGACTTCGCTATTGAGTGGAAGTTAGATTTGCTGCCAAAAAGGCCATGGAGAAACACCAGGGGAGTGCTCTCTCTCTTCCCATCGAAGACATCATAGGTCAAGTTGACTGGACTGGAAAAAAAACCCAAAACAATGCTACAGATTAGTTAGAGTCACACTGGTTACGTCCGAGGTGGGAGTTATATTACTGCTTAGACAAGGACAGTGATAAATCTAAGTAATAAAAAAGACTAATGAAAGTGTCCCATGGTAAGAGGATATCAGGCGAGGAGCAGGAGAAGGTAGTGGCGGCATTGTTCAGTGATTTGTGACTTATTTGGGTAGAAATGTTTTTGCTTCCACCTGCTGGTACAACAATAGGTAACAAAACAGGAACAGATGCATTTTGTTCAATCTGATTAATATTTTAAATAGAAACATTTATTTAGTCCACATTTATTCTTTCAGGTATTTTCTTCCTTAGAATCTGATATCTTGGCCACTGCAGAAGTCAGTGTAGGGAGAGAGAGGTGACTTTTTCAAATTATACAGTTTATTCAACCAAAGATACTCAATTATCACAATACAATATTATTGCGATTTTTTTCAACTGCAAATTATGTCCATAAAGGTAAACTTTGTCAAAATACATTGAATCTATTAAAAGGTCTTCAGTCTTTCACTTCAACCATTTTTATTGCTAAGAAACTGTCTGTATTACAGTTTACTCCAACTTAACTGAATGCAAATATGTGGACTACTGTGCAATTAGTTATTTTGAACACTAAAAAGTTTTAGGCATCAGTTTTCAGATGCACTATAAACACATATCACCACTAGTATAAACCAAATCACCATTATCGTGCATCACACTGCTTTAAAAGATTAAGTTAATGTGAATACACAGTCTGTGTTTTCAGACATTTACTATTTATACGAGAACATGCAGTCAAGCAGCTCATTCTGCACTGTCTCAGATGTCCCCTTAAACACAGTAACAGTCTGCAGGTACTGCTGCATCCAGGGATCCAACAAAGTCCACCAGCCCCCAGAAAACTGAGTGTTCACTTTCATCATGACCGGCTGGTGAGGCCCAGAATCTTTAATCTTTTCCTGTTGGGTACTTCTGTAGAAAGGTTCAGTTTTTAGCACCTGAATTCGATTTCTCCATGACTTAAAAACTGCTCCTCACACTCACTGTAAACAAAACATAAGCGCTGATGTAAATTTCTGGGTCTGGGGCAGTGACATCAGTCTTGTGGGTGGGCTTAAGGTTCTACTTTGTATTGGAATAGGTTCCAGTGGTTGTGCACCACTTATAGTGTGGGTCTATGGTAACGATATTTGCGCTCCAAAGGAACAGGAAATACGTCAAATGACCGTTCAGTCGCGGTAAATGAGAGAGAGAACATTTTTTAACTACAATTTAATGCAGATTATTCACAGTCTGTATAATTTATTTTAAATTTTTATTTATTTATTATTTTTTGTGATTCCTATCTTTCTCTTCTTCATGTGAGACAGGTGGGCCCAGAGCGCACTCTATTGACGGGTTAGGGTTAGGGGTAGGGTTAATTAACACAGAAAAAGTTGGTCCATACAGTATTATTCATCCATCACAGAAGAACTACAAGGCTGCATCCAGCAATTATTTTATTGTCAATTTATTAGTTGATTGATGGTTAAGTGAATAACATTTATAAGTTTTTGGTGTTTACTGTCTTCTATCCAATTAAAATTTAATCTTAAAATATTACCTAGAAATATAAAATATAAATTCTACTTAAGATAAGATAAGATAATCCTTTATTAGTCCCACAAGTGGGAAATTTGCATTGTCACGGCAGAAAGTGGACAGTACAAAAGAGAAAGCAGCAAAATTTAAAACAATAGAATAAAAAAACTATACAAACAGTGCACTATACAACAGTCTCAAAAAATAAATATGTATGTTTGTGTTAAGAAATATAAATGTCTATATATGTAAACCTGGATAAAAAAATATGTATGTACAGACAGTATATGTATGTATATACTTAATACTTAATAAAAAAGGAGGACCTTGGACAATATTTACATCTGAGAAGTGGGTACAAGTGACATTTCTGGAAAATATTTCTAGAAAATAACCAAAATCATCAAATTTCTGACAATTATTTTCCATCAAATGATCGTTTGAGCTCTAGAATACTGATTAGTACCTAGGTAAATAACAAGCTGTCATGTATGGTTGACAGTGGGGGCCTACAGCAAATGTTTACTCATGGGCACCAAACCAAGTTTTTCCAGCCATGGCTATAACTGCTAACTTAGATGTACCACAGCATATATATGATCAATTTATTACATATTTTTTTCTTAACTTGGCTACATAACTGATAGAACAAGACAGAGAGACCAAAGCGTTTTCTAAAATCATTTTTATAATGTATAAATGGCTAAACTGCAGAGGTAGGTTAACGTTAAACCCTCTTGCTAACCAGACATCTGAATATCCTTCACGTAGCTCCGCAAAGTTAACGTTTAATAAAGACGCGAAGAGACGACGCGGTCACACATTTCCACCGGTTAAATAACCTAAGAGCACCGGGCTGTCATGACCACCTATCACCGCAGCACCACGCTGCAGCTGAGACACAGAGGACATCAGTTAGCCGGGGAGCTAGCAGGCTTACCTGGATGAGCTGGCGGTGCGGACCGTGGGAGCCACCCCGCACACATCCTGCTGCCCGGGGAACAAACGAAACGCCGGCCGGCCACTCAGCAGTCCTCTCTGGACGAGGCGACACAAAGCACTCATGTCAGCGTACGCTCCGTTACAAACAGCATGAGCTTTAAACAGGGCCACGGTGACAGCAGAGACTCGGTGAACACACACAGCAGCGCCCCGGAGGTCGAGATTGAATGGAGCTGTCAACAGCTGATGCTGCGTCATGACGTAAGACGCACATGAGGCTTCGGCGTTATGTAGTCCCCGAGTTTGGTCTCTTAGGCTCCGTAAAATTTACATAATTCCACCTGCCATTTCTAATATCCTGTACTAACACACAAAACAACTTTATTGTTATATCGATAAAAACACTGTCATGACCTCTCATCGTTTGTCTTCAAACGCCTAAAAAACCCAGCTCTTTCTGCCAGCATCACTGTTAACGACAGCGTGCGTGCAGCTCACAAGCTGACGTCTTGGACTGTATCCACCATGCGTCATGGACAATTAATCACGCGTCTTCTCCAAAGGTGAACGTTTTTTGAAATCACAGTTTAAGTTGTAAATTGTGTTTACTGGAACGAAACTAGAGCTGGTTGCAGGGCGACCCTCCCTCGCTTTTAAAAAAAGTCGCTCTGCGCGCACTGTCAAAGAAATGCTTAGTGGTTCAGTCTTTTTGGTTAGATGTGAGCATCCCGGATGCAGCGAGAGTCAAGGTGCCACTCTAGACAATTTCCTGCTTTGCATATGGACGCGTCAGACAGTCTACAGTTACAAGCGGCCCTTTGTCCCAGAGTTAGCTGAACCTATATAATTATTAACATTAAACATTTATTTTGGGTGTAACACTGGAGGAAGACGTACTATTCATCAGAAACGTTTTCTGTTACAGGTCCATTTATTTATAGGTGCTGCTAAATACGTGGCATAGTAACCGAACATTATGTTAAGTAGGTTTGTAGGTAGTAGGTTTCCAGTCATTTTGAGACAGACGACACTGGGTCTAAATCCACAGAAGAAGTGTGACAGGTTCTCCAGCATAACTGGAACAAACCTGCTCCCAATGCAGCTCAACGATACACTAAGCTGCTAATGTCTCAAAGTATTAACTGTTAATATGCAATTAGCATTATGTAATATTATTATGTAAGTGTTATTTTGTATTGTGTAGTTGGGAAAGGTGTAATTTCTGCACCTTATACACTATGATGCTAGGTAGTAACTGTTACACCCAACTACAGTGATAAAACAGATACAATGAAGTAAAAAGTAAAATATTTACTACTGAACTGTAGTACAATTGATGCATAAAGCTCTGTACTTTTGACTGAATGTTTTCCACCACTGGTGAACTGGGAGTCTATTACAAATACAGTGCTGGACAGGACCGGCAGGTGGCGCCTCAGTTATACAATAAGTCCTGCTTGGAGCTGCTCCCTGTGAGAACAGTTTATTTTAAGTAACCATGTTATTCGTGGTATTGTACAAACATTTGTACTATGTGTGTTTTTAAGCTGTTCTACACTTATTCATTTGTGAGTTATCAGTTCCCAAATATTTTAGACATCTCATTCACTTTACTGTGCTCTCATGCAGCGAGTGATTGGCAGCATGACATGAACTCCACACATGGAGCTAAAGCTATGAAGTTCTTCACAGTCAAGAAGAACAAGAAGTTTTTTAACAGATGGTTTGGAGCCTGCAGAACGAGTCCGGTATCGTAAATGAAGACGCTGAGGCTAAATACATAGATGATGTGTGGCAAGTTCACCAAGTGAACTAAAAACCAGCTTCCAAAGGAGCTCAGATAGATATTATGCTAAAAGAAAAGGAATTTACAAATGCTTTAACTCGAGCACTGTACTCAATGATCTTGAAAACTATGTGTGTTGTGTCGTCTCCTGTCATATACAAGAACATAAAAACAGATCATCAGTCTGTGGGTTGGGCAGCTTGGCCTCCCTTTGCTGCATTGCCAAACATTCATTGCTAAGGGAGACAAGTCTGCTGAGACAAAGCACGCTGTGAGTTGTCACCATAGTGATGGCATGAGGCAGAGGCCCAGTGGAGCACATAGTAAAGACTCATCCGAAAGAAGAAAAGACAAATGGCAGATTTATTTTCCTGTCTTTATTCCACTGAACACTGTGTTACAACTGCAGTCCTCCTTAAACCACAAATGAAAAAACTGCCAGCACAACATTTCTGATGCCAATATGCCTTTTTATTCCCAACAATATTAACTGTCACAATTTTAAGTGGTGAAATGCAATACTGCTTGTATTTTGACATTGCACCACAGTATACGTTTTTTCACACAATTAAAAAATCCCATGGATTTTAAAAATCCACATTCAGTTAGAACTGTAGATGTCGTACAAACTGTAAGTGGGGAAGGTAAGAAAATGAACATATTATTAACCTGTGTCAGGTTAAATGTGCTATTTCTAGACAGTACAAGGTCATTATGTGTTTGCCTCCACTGACAGGTCAACTACTTATGGACAGTCTGTTGTCCCAGACATGTTTAAAACGTTGCAGGTATAAAATCAAAAGACATCCTCAAGTCTGTCAACACCTTGCCGTGCTTCATGCAGAATGTATCATTCACCACCTCTTTTCCCTCAAAACTACATTTAAATGCAAAATCAAAGGAAAATGCTAAGTAATGTGTTTGGCAAATCATGAACGTATCAGTAAAACTTCTGCTGGTTAACAAAAGAAGACACATTAACTTCTGCTTCACTGATACTTCTGCTTCCTCTGCATCAGTATCTGTGTAACACGTAGGAGCTATTGTCTACATCAAGTAGTCTACAGGATGTTTGTCCAAAATTATAAAGTCAAAAGCACTTTTTCTTTGTATATAAGTTCTTTTCTGAAGTCATGTTCTCTATATTCTTTTTAATAAAAGGTAAATAAACATTGAAAAAGTCGGACACCTTCCTGGAAAGCTGCTTCCTAATCTTGATACTAAAACATAGTCTGGCAGTATTTGCCTGCTAATGACATTAATAGTGATACTATTATATACACTACCAGTCAAATGTTTGGACACACAAATGAGCATGTTTCATTACATCAAATTGATCAGAATGAATGTGTAGACATTGTTCATATTGTAAATGACTATTGTAGCTGAAAACAAATGTTTCTTAAAAGGAGTATTTACCTAAACATACAAAGGCCTAAATTCTGCAAACATTAGTACTGTCCTCCAGTAGCATGTTATGTTTGCTAATGCTAATGTATTCAATAAAAAGGATAACTGATCATTAGAAAACCATGTGCAATGATGGTAACACAACTGAAGAAATGTATGTTTTCATGAAAAACTGGGTCATTTCTTTTGACTGGTAGTGTAGTTAATTATTTCACAACTCTTACTATCATTCTCCTGTTTATCTGTATTTACAGATAAATGTGTAGTTTCAGTCGTTAAATCATAAAACAGAGGCTAAAGAGAACAGGAGAGTCATTACGATGCTGTTGGAGAAGAGAAGATCTTCTTTCATCAGATGTCAGAAAAGAGAAGTCAGTGGACAGCAAACTCTTCACAAAAATCAGTGTACGCTGTAAACATATTTCAATCCTTAATGCAAACGTTTACAACCACCACCAGCAAATCATTCACAGGGACTGATAAATAAAAATAAAAATATCCACAGGCAGATGAGACCTGGTTGTGAACTTACAGATGTTATAGTTATTAAATCAAACTATAACAATAACATTGGCTGCAAAACTGTAACAATGAAAAAAGTAAATCATTTTGTCTCAAAGGGAAACTTCAGATTTTTTTTAATTTGGTTTTATGGTATTTATACATTTTCTAAATGAATCGTATTTTCCTCAATTAAATGAGTTTTTAAAAGATTTTCATTGTTTTCACTCATCTCATTAATTTATTCTTGCACCACGTGAAGTAGTTGTAAGTGATCAGGTATTTTCTGACTCCCTTCAGCTTTATATGAATGATAATACAGTATGTCAGAAGCTGATTTATTGACTTTGTGTTTGCAGCAGGTAGTTTATCTGCTTTACACTCCATTACAATCCATCAGTCTATGAGGTTAAAAAAATAACGATAACCTGGGATTATATTCTTTGGTGTCACTGTCAGGAACCAGTTGGACTTTGCCTCTGGGTCATCATTTTGTGTCAACTTCCTGTGTTCCTGCTGGAAAGAGAAGTTGACATTCAAATGTGCTGTCAGTGACATTTATGCTGTTTCAAGAAATAATTGCCTTTTTCTCTTTATGGCTTTGTCTTTTTTGTCACACTGTTCTAGTTCTCAATTTGTGCATTTCACAGTAATCAACATCAGTAGCACATGACACATAAATATACACTCAATGGCCACTTTATTAGGTACACCTCTACAATCTAATGTAATCCAACACAGCAGCTGTGTCATGTGTCACGTGTCATGTGTCATGTGTCATACTTTTACAAGGTTATAATTTGTTAGTTTTTGTAAAACTGAGAAACTGAGCTGCTGTATAGGATTGCATTAGATCTGACAGATGTACCTAATAAATGTAATAAGTCAGTGAGGGTGATTCTACAGTATGATCCATATAACCCCTTCCGGGATCAAAGATCATAATTATTTATGTGGATTATGCTACACTAAAGGCAGCCAGTGGAGTTTCTGGCAACCAGTAGTGCTGTGAAGTGATTGTGCACATCCTTTTTTTTATCTTAATCGACTGTGGTGGCAGTAGTGCACAAATATAGACATCCCACAGTGGCAGTAAAACTGAAATGTGCAATTGTAAATATAACAAATGCAGGTTTGCAGATTTTTATGAGTAAAGAAATGGCTAACATTTAAACACAAATTAATGTTTCGGTTGTTTACTGTAAAACTCCACAGGACGCACTTAAGTGACCAGAATGCTTCTACAGAACTGCTTGTTGGATGATCAGATAACATTTCTGAAACCGCTAACCCCCAACACTTTTTTGTCTGTGGCCAATAATTTTTCTAACTTTTCAAAACAGATGATCCCACCCACCAGATGCTGTGACTGACCAGCTGTGTAGCTCTGACTCAACCCTTAATCGTCTCACCACACATTCAGAAAACTTGCCAAATCTCATAATGAGCCTTTCTTTTGTGTTTAGCAATGTAGGTAAAATTAATCAGATCTGTTTCTAAACAAACATTAACGTTTGCCTCAGTCATATATCTATTATTAGAACAGAAGCTTCAGTGGACGATTAAGTCGCATGTTTTATATGCAGCATGATTCATTCTGTAGGTCTATTTTAATCATCTTGTATGCTATGATCAATTATGTTTTTGACATATACCAAAGCTGTACTGTGAATGTGAATGCATCTCTGTCTCCTCAATAATTCTCCCTGTGTAACTGTGGCACAAATGGAGATCCTACATCATCAGGTCACATAAAAGCCTCAAAATCCACCATATTAGACATCTTGGTAGTTTTCACTGTTTTGCAGATCTCAAACACAGACACAAATGTGCACAAATTGCCATGGGAGAGCAGAGAAGTTTTAAATATAAATGCTTTCACCACCCAGATGACCCCACCACCACTCTTTAGAAAAGCTGCACTGGAAGTACAGCTGAAAACAAGAACCACAGACCAAATAAGAACACACAGAATTTCACGTTAACTGCAGCGCAGGTAATAATGTGGGTGGAAAAAAACCTTCTAAGCACCACTTATCCAAGTAATAATTAAACATCAAAGTAAACATTACTGAAAGATTGCAAGGTGTGTGACTGAACAGTAATTAGACAATTTATCCACAGTTAGTAGATTGTGTTATCAAAAATGTGACTTTTTCTTATTGAATTGGTCAAACTCCACTCACTGACCCACTTCAGTCATGATCTCTTGAGATTACAGCGGATGGAAAAGTGTGTGTACCTTTGGCTCTACATAGTTTCTAAAGATAAGGCTGTAATATGCTGTGACCTGATACACCCGCATGCTCATCCTGTCAGGGTTCCTGACCCTGCATCAACAAGGGCAAAACATTCATTAATCAGCACTTTTCTCTTATCACATGTAGTTATTATTTTATAACTAGAAAAGTTCCTGGGGAAACTTTGAAGGTGCCTGCCACCTTGCGCCCGTGAACCTTAAACCCATCACG